>JBBPCW010000127.1:5317046-5331885 GCA_037974425.1 Phenacogrammus interruptus
GTGTGTGTGTGTGTGTGTGTGTGTGTGTGTGTGTGTGTGTGTGTGTGTGTGTGTGTGTGTGTGTGTGTGTGTTATTTAAGTGGGACTTAAATGTTTCTCAATAATTTCTCTAGGCTCTGGATCAGTTTTGTATAGCCCAGCCCTGATCTTTGGGACTGTATCATGGTTCCTATAACCTGTACCTGTGTGTATGTTTGTATTTAAGATACTTAAGTGGGATTGCCGACTTGTAAAGGTACCCTAAGCTGATCGAAACCTTTCTCTTGGTTTTAGATCACTTTTGTAGACCCAGCCGCAGTCTTTGGATGTTTATTATTGTCCTCATTTTAGTTTAAGGTCATTAGCTTGAACTGCTAGACTTGAAGCAGGAGTGTGTGTTTGTGTAGATTCCTCTCTAGATGTGCTGTGTTTACTGATGTGAGTGGGAGCTGGTTTAGTTTGCTGGCTGTACTCTAGTAAACTTTCGATGGAATATTACTTTTCTGAGTATTTTCTAAGACGTGCATTTGACCTTTATTTAACATCTATTGTTTTCAGTGAATACTATAGATTACTTGATGGCAAAACATCTGCATAAATTGCAATAAATGGCAGTAAAATACATTTTTGACACAAAACCGACATGGTTAATAAACTGTATTGCAACTGCAGCATTCGTGTATAATGTACTTCACTGAAATTGCACTATACTGCAACATACTGCAGTTTTTTTTAAATAAGAGCAGCTATAGTTGTTTGGAAAGAAACTATTTTTACATAAATAGTCGTTAACCTTGTTCTCTGTTTGTGTGTGTGTGTATTATTTTGTTATGTTGGATTAGTGACAGCATCTGTAATGTTTTTCCATCGGTCACACCGCTTTTGAGTGAGGTTTTGCGTGTTTTATTTGTAATATTTGTAATATATTTGAATTCAAGTCTCATGTGCAGTGTTTATGAGGGGATTCTTTTGAGTTATATGGATACTCCCAAACCAAGTGAGGTTTGAAGCTTTTTATGAGTGACTATGAGGGAGATGACATCAGGGAATATAAATATTAACCATATGGACAAACCTAGCCACCTTATTCTTTTGCCCAAAAATACTTTCTCCCTCCTGAAGACTGGCGCTTCAAAGCTAGCCTGCCCTTCACAATCATGGCAGAAGAACAAAGGCGGCATTATATCCAGCTAAACGTGCCATCCAGATGTTAGCGAGTCTGCCAGTTCTGACCTCCTAACTTCGGGGGGGAGGCTACTCTCGAGTTTATTAAAACATCCCAGCCAAGACGGGACTCAAGAAACTCTGAAAAGGGTTTACAAGAGTTGAGGCAGGGCTCTGCAGTTAAATACCTCAGAAGGTACACTGGCCTTGCCTGGGACTCGTCTTTGGAATGTTTTTTGCAAGGTCGCGGGACCTTTGCAAGTTTTGATTTGTGAAACCTTTCTCTTATTTTTCTTTTCCACATGCAAATTTGTATTGAGCAGTGGGGTAAAATGAAAAAAAAAAAACCATTCAAATAGTCCTGTCTATCCAGAGTTATGTATGAACATCTAAGCATTTGCATAGGACGTTTTTTTTTTTTTACCTTGCTTGATGTTTACCATTCAGCCTGTTTAATGCATCTGTGTGAAGTGTGTATGTGAGGGATAGATGTTGATTTTACAGAGTGAAAGACAGTTAACAATTAAGACCTTTCTATACATATATTGTTCATATGCATGTATGATACCACAACAATATTTATCCTGCCTTGCATAGTATTAAAACAGAGATGCTTAACATGAATCATAGTCAAAGCAAGAATCATATTGGTGTCTATCCAGAGTCGAGTGTTCCTAATATGCTCCGCTACCAAATGACCTTGTTTGGTGCAGACTATCATAATTTTGTGTTTCCACTTGCCATAAACTGAATCAAGGTTCACAGAATGGCCCAGGATTTCTGGCCCATCACAGTTCATTTGTTTAGTGTGCACCCAAGTACAGTTGGAGTGTTCCCACTTGGGCTGAACTAAAGGAAAAAAGACTGTTTAATTATGTGTCTTCACCAAACAAGATAGCTGTGAAAGCACTGCTAATCTTTACAATCAGTTCCCTGAACTGTGAACTGTCACACTACTGGTGAACCAAAGACTACAAAATAGCAGTAATTTCAAGGTTCAGTTTGTCAGTGATGTTAACAGACCCATCGTTTTCAAATTAGATAGTTGTCTGGCAGGATGAATAAGTAGTGTGTTGACTTATTTTACTTCACCTTTTTGCAGGTCCTACTCCAGATGGCTTTTGAAATGTGTGCACCTTTTGTGTGCCTTGCTCT
Source organism: Phenacogrammus interruptus (assembly GCA_037974425.1). NCBI lineage: Eukaryota > Metazoa > Chordata > Actinopteri > Characiformes > Alestidae > Phenacogrammus > Phenacogrammus interruptus. The sequence continues at coordinate 5,319,345 of JBBPCW010000127.1, forward strand.
TCTCGAACTTTGCTTACTCTTGCTGAAATCCAAGACCTCTCGGGTTATTGTTTTTGCAGGGGTGAGTGAGGTAAACTGTTTTCCTTCCTCTCTGCTCTCAGACAGGAGGTTTGTGGGGGACGCTAAGCTCATCTGAATAAAAGACACGCAGGGGTCAGTCCTGGACACTCGCTCACATGAGCAATCTCTCTCTGTCTGCTGTTCTTAGACTTATCAAACTGTTAGTAATGTCAAAGGGCCACTTTTAGCTCACAGTACACAACAGCATCCTCAATATGATCATCTACATGTTTCATTTAAGTACATTTGGGCAAAAATGAACACTGTAAGAGTTCATTTCACAGGATTTTGCGCAGTGAAAGACTCCCTGTGTACAAATAAGGTGTGTATTAGTCTTCCCTAGTAAGTTTTGGGTTATTCAATTTAAGAGACACGAGTGAAAACAATCCAAAGCTTCTCTTCTTTGGTGGAGTGCAAAATAATCTGCATCATGCAAGATTTCTTAATGCATCTAGACTAATGATAAGGAAGGTAACAAAGTCACCAGTCACCATGAAATGACTTGTAGAATGATCTGGAAGCAGCAAGAACAGCAGTTACACAGAACATTTAAGCAACGGGCTGCAAACTCTGCTATTATAACAAAGCTTATCTTTTCTGGAGAAAATGTTTAACCAAACCTGATCCACAATGTTGCGAAAAGCTAGTTACTTCTTACTGTAAGTGTTTTGAATCTGGTACAAATCAGAAATGACAATGAAAACAGAAGTGCTTTGCTTCCCCTCACTGTCATGATATTAATGTTCTCACATCTGATGTTTGCCAACAGCTTGGAATGCACAGAATTCCATGTAAACAAAATAGTCATGCAGAGAACTAACATGTGAATGATTTTCTGGCCTAAAATTTTTCAGAATTCGAAACACCATTGTTCAATGTTGTAGAAATGCTGATTACATCCATGATAAACCCAGAAAATCTATTTGTCTGGGGTAATTACAGTGTAACTTATGATAACAATGTGAAGATCCATTATCCATCCATTCTGTTACCCTTAAAAAGAACAACCTCCTACTTGCTGGTCTGTCAGGCTTAATCTTGAATGCCATCATCCTGGCTTAACTTACATCTTTCGTGCTGCGCTTTCTTTGCTACGAAATCATATCGAGAGCAGGATCATCAAGTTGAGGCTTTGCTGGCCCTCAGATTGTGGAGGGGGGAGAGTGGGAAAGCTTATCTGACTCATGGTTCATAGCATGCACAGCGGTGTGGAATGTGCAGCCTCAATGTTATCACTTTCCATGGTCCACGATCAAGGCCCATATCTCAAGATAGAACCCCTGCATGGTTATAAACATGTACAGCAGAGTCTCAACAGTGGTTAATCCGCTGGAAAATTGGAGCCGCATTATTTTCAGTTCTGCTTAGTTGTACATTGTGGTTTCTTTTTGTTATTCTTTATATGAAGTACCTTCTGGGCACAAGTTTGATTTAAGAAAAGTGTCACCCACTGTTTTGTATTTTGTTTTCCAGTATAGGGTTTGGTTTTAGAGAATGCATGTGCTGTTTTTGTGTGTGGATCCATTTCAAGAGAGGCCTGCAACCAATTACTTCAGAGTGCATAAATTGCTAGTAATTACATGTAGCATGGCAGCTAGTGCAAGCAGAAGCAGAATTAAAGTTCAGCTGGAAATAGCAGCACCAGCACAATTCTCGCACCATAATAACTCCATTGCTTTGTTAATAATACTCAAATTTCACATTTTTTTGGATCATTGCTCACTCATTAAGATGGAGGTGACGTTTCGTGTCAGTCGGTTTTAATTTGGTCCTTTCCTGTTGTGATTCTGGCTTCTTTTCTGCTGCTGGAGTTCCTTTGTCCTCTTGTCCTTTCGCGAACAAAGGTACGTTTATTTGGATGGGGACCAGGCGTAATGAAAGCGACCCACTGAAAGGAACACTGTGAAGGGGGTGCTTTTCCTGTAACCAGGACTGAGTGGTCACTTTGTTTTTTGCTAAATGTTTAGTTGTATTTGTGTTCCTTCACTGTACTCTAGTTTTATTTGCTCATTCGGGATGCACTTTATCATATGCCTGCGTACAAACACACACTAGGCAGCAGTGGCTTATTTTAGAGATTAAACATGCAGTCCATGGAGTTGGTGCTTGTATAATAGGTAAAAATGTATTCTGGTTTCATTTGGTTATGACTATGACAGATTTAATATGTATAAAATCCTCATTTTCACTATTTTAATATGATTCAGAATGGAAATATAGTCATTTGTAAACACTATTATAAACTATTCTGATTGTAAATGGGTATCAAAAGTTTTAGGTTTGTAGTTATATTATAGGTTTGCAGTTGAGCACACACTTTATGAGGTTAAATATTATTCTAGTCAGTTTTATCAGTTATAATCTATGTAATTGGATATCGGCCTTCAGATTTATGCATCACGATACAATGATAACTTTTGTGCCGCTACTGTGTAGCCCATCAGAGTAGCTTTGACAGCACGCAGGATAGAGAGCTTGAGAGACAGTTACAGATATAGCTCACGACAGACTATGGCGAGTGTCTGCCAGTATTCCAAGTTCCTGCTGCCTGATGCCTGTTTGTGCACAGCAGGCATTGAGTCAGCCATTGAAGGCGTTCTGAATGAAGTTCATGGAGTTTTCCTTCTCTAAACAGAATACAGCAGCAGATCTGGTGTTTATGTCCAAACTCAGTGTTTATTTTTTCAGGATTTTGATTTATGTGTCTCCTACACTGCTTAATAAAAAGCATAGCTAGACTTTATAAAGGAAGATTATGATGTGATGAGCTACTATTGAACTGCACCAGAGGTAGTGTTGCATATTTGGGTATCATATCTGGGTTTTTTTTAATTTTTTAATATTACTCTGTGTGGCTGCATTGGAGGTTATTTCTTTGCCTAATTTAGAAAAAGGAGATTGAACAAAAGTGTGAAGTCAAGCATTAATTGGACTAACTGTCCTCAGTGAGTCTCACTGGAAAGAAAGTCCTGAAGGTAGAAGCAAAGCATTCAAGCTTGCACAGAACTTAAATGGTCTAGAAACCAGACGCTCTTAATGGAGGAATACTTTCATGCATTAATTCCATTATTAGCTCCATTTGTCCTGTGACCACCTGAGAACTTTCTAGCAATGGAATTTAATTATGAACTTCTGGAATCTGCTATGAGGTCCTTGCACACCTATGCTCAGCCAGACATGGGTTCATCAAAATCCTTCATCTATTTCATCTTGTAAACTCTAATATTTCTACAGGCATTAGCCTAGCTTGCAACAGGTTTAAGTAAACACTAGCCACTTTAGTCCATGTGTTTTGAATTTGCCTGTCAGTAGAACAGTTTTAAATAATACAGGGAAAAATGATGGATTTGTATTGAGCCAAACTCCCGCATGTCCATTTCTGGTGAGGGTGCACAGAGCTCCAGTTCAGCTTGAAACAGTAAATTAGATCTTTGCTCAAATTTTTTTTGATGCTATATTAATATTTGTACTTTATCATTGAATAACCTTACAGCAACACAAGTGTAAAGTGAATGCTAGTGAGTGTGTACCACCCCTTCGAGAACGTGTTTATTATGGCCCTGTTCAGAATATTTGGTTTTGGGATAGTGCTGTAAGATGACTTTGCACCTTGGTTCTGAATCCATCCCTCATGTCAGTTTAGCACAACCTGGAAAGTCTTCTTTCAGCACAACCCTGTAACCAAATATTCAGAAAACGGTCATAATAAATATGTTTTCAACAGGGCAATGTGTGTTTATGGCCCTGTTCAGAAAATTTGGTTATGGGATAGTGCTAGAATAAGACTTTCCAGGTTGTTCTAACCTTGGTTCTGAGTTCATCTCACGTGTCAGGTTAGCACAAGACACATTTCTGTTCATAGTAAATGAAGGTCATATTAAAGGCCTGGAGGTTTGGATCAGCATGGAGGTAATGGCTTATAATCCTTTTAGTGCATGATGCTCAGAACAGCTTCTGCTGGCAGCCTGTAGGATAAGGTGAGGAGCATTCTTTAACATACTGTTGTCACAAAAATACAAAAGGTGGTACCATTTGCATGAATGAAGAGTAAGGGTGTAATAGTAAATTATGCAGGACATCCCAAATCAGGGAAACTAGCACGATCAGATGCATTCAGCCTGGAACCAAAAAAAAGTGGGCTGTCACAAATAGCAAATCTGATTTGACTGCTGTAAATCAACACTGTGGTGATGTTACGTTTACGGCATTTAGCAGATCCTCTTATCCAGAGCGACGTACATGTTATTCGTAATAGCATGACCTTGATGGTTCAGTGGCTTTGATGCAAACAGAAAAATAAAGGAAGCCCTAAACATTTGACACACGTACTTTCAGAAGAACCTCTTGGTTGATTTGCGACACGGTGGTTCCTCTTGGCTGTGTCTTCCTCTTGCATATCTTATGCCAAGTCATACAGTTCTTGGATACAAGAACTGTATATCATCCACAGCACCCAAGATAGAGACCATATGGCACAGGACAACAGCACTGGCATTCATTTCCACACGCTCTCTCATATGGGTATTCATGAAACTGGAAATGAACAACATAGAAGTCATTTCTCTCTTTTGGGAAGGGCTGTGTGTAGAGACCTGTTATGGTTTAAGCGGTGAAGAAACATTAGATGTCACCCGGTTAGAAAGAGATGATCAGCTCGAAAAATAAAATTAGCACTCAGATAAAACTTGTCAATGAGTCATCAGTGTGATTGAGGACTAGGTTCCAGTAATTCCTGTCAAACTACTTGTGTGTGTTATTATTCCAGTCAATATAGAATACTGCAAAAATTATTTATGCAAATGGCAGCAGTTGAAGCTTTTTACAAATGTTCCTTTTAATCACTATAGTTTCTATACTGGGATCAAATAAAACCTTCAGCACAGTGTGTAACGTCCCGGTCAGCGGCTGCTCGAGACGGCCACGTGGGACTTGTATTTTGACATGGGTGTGGGTGTTCCCTGGTGGGGTTAGTTTTCATTGGTTCCTGTCTGTGTTTGTATTTAAGTGTCCTTTGTGCCTGGGTTGGTGTCGGTCCACTGGCTTCTTACTCTGACTTTGTTTCGAGTCAAATGCATCCTGTGTCCTTGGTTTGGATTTTTTTTTTTAGTTTAGGCTCTCATGCTTTTTTGTGTTTAAATGTACAAGTTAAATAAAAATATGAAAGTCTGCATCTGCACATCCCTAAAGTATCTGCACGCTCCTAAAGTACAGACAGTATCATGATATGCTGAAAAAAGCCTACAGAGACATGTTATGTAATTTCTAATAGCAATAAATATTCTCACATAGCTAAGCTCTACCTCGAAGCTTAATGTACAGAGAGTTATTGCAGTTAAATTGAGATCACGACATTAGTCAGAATTATCACAGTTTGATATTTTCCCCAAATTGTTTAGGTCTGCCTCCAGTAAGCTATTTGTTTTGGTCACAGAGATGTTTTGGCAAGAGGAGCTCTCTCTGATTTACAGAATACAATATTTCATTAAGTCATCCAAGCAGACAGAGCGGCTCCACCGTCCATGTGCATTTCTTGGTGCTGTAGTCCTGAAAGTCTAGTTAGTGTTACTTCTCAGGTGTGGGTGTGGAACTATAGTACAACTGTTGGTTTATCATGCAAATTTGGTTTAAATGAGCTATTTGTCTTAAAAGGTCATCAGCTGTAGATTTAACCCTGGATTCTGATCGCTGTGTGGGGTTCTTAGAGCAGGTATTATATTTCATGAAGTGGAGCCTATGGCTGTGTTCTGCAGACTTTGGCTGACAGAATAGCAAAATTTACTTTTCCATTACAGTGCCCTGCACAGGCACTAAATCGTCCTTGTCCCATTTGCAGAGCCAACTATTTAAGGCTTCTGTCAAAATATTGAACGAATGAAAATAACGTGTTGGTATTGACATCAATCAGAGGGAAATGGATCAGAAAGAATTCCAAAGGATTATCACCTGTTAATAAAATGGAAAGTATGTTGATCCTGTATGTATGCATAAGGTTTTCATGTACAAAATTAATATAATGTTTAGAATACAAACGTTAAAATACGCTTTGAGCTCAGCACAGCTATCATTTACTGTCCTTTGTTTAAAGATTCTTTTAAAAAATGTGGTAACTTCCATATGCCCTGAATGAAAGTTTTCTTTAGTAATGTATTATTTGCTTATTTCTTGCATTGCAGCGATAGTATTCTGCTATTAAGCATTTTGCAAAGATATCCACAAATGGTTTTGCAGACATATGGTTCTCATCAGACTGAGCTAGGCTCATTAAATATAAGCTAAAGGCTACATCCAAGGGGGGAGGGAGTATATATGTTCTATGCGATATGTATAACTCTTTCTACAGCTGAAGGTCCCTTTCACGTTTTATGGCCATACTTTTTTTTTCCCCTTATGCTTTTACAGTCGTATGCACAAAGCCAGAAAGCTGGCTCTGGCATGTGTTTTGCAGACTGTCGTCTTTCTAAAAATGCTCACGAAAGTGGGAGGCAAAGAGTGTCGGGTCCAGCTGGTCCCACTATCCCCTGCAGGACGTCCTCGCTGTAGCCAACTGTTTTCACCTATCCTCCTCCACCCCCTCCCCACCAACACGAACACAAAGCAGGACCACTCTTAAATTATCTGACGTCTGCACTGTACTGAGCCCTTGTAGGCTATGTCCTAAGTTGTGTTATGTAAAAGGGGCTGGAGAGAAGCTTGTTGACTTTCAAAATCCCTCCTTTGTTTTTTGAAACCTGGAAGGGGGTATGGGGAGCTGTTTGGCGGGGGTGGGGTGGATTTTTAGGAAGGAAACATGTTGGTCTGAAAGCACAGCGAGGTCTCCTGCGAGCAACACAACCGTTTCCTTTTACAAAGCTTTCCTGATTGGAAGTGTAACTGACTCAACATCACACTTCTATTGTGTTTAGCCAGATGGAGTTTTGCCCTTTTTTTCTCACATTTAATGGGCTTTTGTTTTAGCAACAAAGCAGCTCGGAAGCATGGATAGATCTAATCTCCTTAGGACTTCTTTGATTACTCCCAGAATATCCGAACACTTTGACACCACAGTGGAAAATTTAGCAGTGAACAGAGAAGCTTGAATGTTGGCCAAATGACTAATCTCTCCACATTATGCTTCGTGAGGAGGTGTTGCAGTGAAGTGAGCAGTGTGGTTTGAGAGCCTGAGATGGGGGAACAAAACAATACACTCAAAGCCATAATCAGGAATGTCTTTAACAGCACCGCAGGCCTGCCAGCCTGGACGAACTAGTAGTTTACAAACAGAGGGCATGTTCAGCGAGCATGATGCCGTGTCTGACTGTTTGTGGTCTTGTTGCATTGTGCTCTGATGAATATGTGCTAAAATCCAGTCGGCCAGTTGTATTACGGATTTAAAATGAGAAGCAGGTTAGAGTGCTTCTCTCAGTGGCTGCCGTATTATTAATATCATAGTAATAGAATAAAAATTGAAAAAGTGGTTTGTGGTTCCATTCCATTCAATGCACTCATTAATGGTTTTCAGCTTGAAAATAAGGTTCTATGAAATTTTTAATCAATGACTTTACAGAACATCTTGACAGAATTTGGACATTCCCTTTTAAAATCAACCCATATGTAGTTATTTGTGTTTAATATACATTCATTTGTTAATACATTGGCAAACAAATTAGTAATAAGTCCTTACCAATTTGAGCTATGCTTTGGATGTATGCTGGCATTACAGTGCATTTAACAAAAAATTGATTATTTGATTAATGATTGTTTTTTAATACAGTAACAGCATTCACTACAAAACACAATGTACTTAACATGTGCTTAAGCCTACCTTTATTTGACCTTAAAACTAGATTGCAGGCATAAGTGTAAAACCCCTTCATATTTAATTTAAGGTGTTAATTCAGGACATTCTGTTATTTAATGGTAAAATTCAGCAGTTTTACCCCTTAATCAGCCTTTATCTGTGCACTTTTTTCCTGTAAGAAAAATTAAGGTAAAAATGAAAGTAATTTTAAGGGATGTTTGTGATGAACATATAATACACTTATTAGTGTCATTTTGGAAGAGTGTGTGACACCAAATTTTGGTGTTTCTCTGGGTGTATGAGCAGAATTGTTTGCTTCAACCTGAACCTGTCTCTTTCCTGCAGTTTGGCTGTGAGGGCGGCTAAAGCTGCAGCCTGGAGGAATGAAGGAGAGGATCTGAAGGCCCTGACCTCAGTGCCTGAGTGAGGATGGAGCTGAAGGTGTGGGTGGATGGAGTCCAGCGTGTGGTCTGTGGTGTCACCGAGGCCACCACCTGTCAGGAAGTGGTCATTGCACTGGCTCAAGCCATAGGTAGGGAATATGGCAGAGGACAAGAAGCGCCTCTGCTCTGCTCTGTGACTGTATGGAACTGTTAGATCATGGAACTTCACTGGTAACCAGATCTGGGTGAATTACTAACACAGATGCTGTAGTGTCTGAGTACCGGCTGATGCTTAAACTGTCTGGCGTCCTGGCTGATCAAACAAACGTTTCTATTATTTATTGAAAAGCAGCGTGAACATTTCAGTATGCTGGAAGTCCAACTCCCAGAACTGTCCAAAATCACCAAATACATTTCAAGTATATTTTCAAATAAGCTCTTAAAAGCAGTATCTGCGCTGAGAGAGAGAGAGAGGGATGACATTGAGGAAGACCAGGGGTTTAGGCTGATTACATAACCAGAGGGACCCAGAACAATTTGCTTCTGATTGAAACCTGTCTTGTTGACGTCATTGTTTGAGCCTATTTCTAGCAGCACTCAATACGAATGTAATCTTTAGGCCCCCCTCGCCTTAGCTAGAAACACACTGAGGCTTGAAAAGTGCCTGGCGAGATGGAAACTCTGAGTCATCATCCTACTCTAAAAAAAAGAGAAGAAGCAGGAACTCCTGTGTCGTCCTCTTTTAAATCTTGATTTTCTCATGTTGTTGTGATTGTAAAGATTTTCTACTTGGTGCCATTTAAACACTTTTAAGCTCATACTTTAGGAGAATTTCATTAAATTATTACTTCTGTATAATTTAATAATTAGTATTTGAAAAAAAGTTATTCAAAGTGGTTTGATGTGAAAAGCTCAGTTCTAAGAGTTTTCAGAGTCAGACTTCTTGGAACCAAGTAAATTAAATTGGTTCACATTTTTTTATGTAGCACATTATCATACACAAAAGGTCATTCAATGCGTTTTACAGAAATAGAAAATAAAAGAAGATTAAATAAAAATACAATACAATAAAATAGAATGGGGATTTAAAAAGTAGAAGAATACATAAAGGAAAATAGAAAGTGCAATACAAGTGCAAACATTTAAAAAGCGGAGGATTAATTAATTTAATGCTTCTAAAATAACAGAAGGGTATTAAAAGAGGGACTAATAAAGGTTTATCTTAAACAATATTACTTCCTGTCTGGCGTGTCTGTAGGTGACCTTTACAGCCTTCATGTCATTCTGTTCTCATTCAGATGTGAAATATAGCTCATCGTTTTAGGGTTGTAGTTTTTTTTTCTTTCTTTAATCTCCTTTTTTTTTTTCATCACCTGCTGCTATCATTTTATTGCATTCATTATGTTTTATACAAACACAAACCCTGTCACTTTTCACAACCACTGTTCTTGTGATCGTTGTTCTGTTTGCACTATACCTACTGTTATTGCATTTTTAAACAGAATTGACAACAGAATTAGCTCAGCATAAATAAAGTTCTTTCATATCTTATCTTTTAATATCGCCAGATGCTCTATTCATACATTTAATTTTATGTGTAAAAACAACAAAACAAGCAATAATTGCAATAACTGAAGGTAGTGTGGCAGTTGATGTAATTTAATTGGACTGATGGCTCTCTTTCTCTGCTCCCCAGGCCGCACAGGGCGCTACACACTGATTGAGAAATGGAGGGATTCTGAGCGACATTTGGCTCCTCATGAGAGTCCAGTGGCCTCCTTGAACACTTGGGGTCAGTATGCTGGCGATGTCCAGTTCATTCTCCACCGGACAGGTCCCTCTCTTATGGACCACCCTCCTTTTGAGGGGCCGGTACCCCGGGGCCCCGAACGTGGATTACATCGTCAGAGCCTTCCCATTATGGCCAAGCTCCGAGCTCCAGGAGATCGCTCACTCCTCCGCCGCCGTGAACCACGCCGCAAGTCTCTGACCTTTACTGGTGGTCCACGAGGGCTCAGGGACATCCTGAGTGGCGGCCGGCTGGGGGACAGCGACTCTAAACGGTGCGTACTTCGGGTTACCAATGGACACCAAGGCCTGTCCATGTCTTCTTGTCTATCTGGGGCCCGTCTGGAGGACATTACTCGTCTGGTCAGGCTGCAGAGGGAGACACTGGCCACGTTGGACCGCAGAATGTTGGAATATGAGGCCGAGCTTCAGGCCTATACCGACAAAAGAGGAGCAAATGATGAGGACTCGTGGGTTGCAGTGATGGATGAGGTAGCTCAACTAGAGCAGCAAATGCGTAAAAACCAGGTGGAGGTAGAGGAGGAGGAGTTCTGGACAAGCGAGCTGCAGATTGAGTGGGAGAGTGAACGTCAGCTTGAGGATAGACTGCAGGAGCTGCGCGGTCGGCTGCATGCTTGTGAGGTGGAGCTTGGCCAGCGACTGTCCTGTCTGCAAGGTGTGAAGGCTGGTCTAGAAGCCCAGCGGCTCCAGAAGGAAATGAGGGAGACACAGCAAGCAAGTGAAGGGGAAGTGAAAGCCCGGCTGCAGAGGGTGAAGGCTGAACTCAAAGCTCAGGCTCAGCACACAGCGCAGTTAGAAAGCAGCTGCAGGGCTGTAGAGAGGTCACTGAGCCAGTCTGGTAAAAGGCTACAGGTGGGTAAAATGTCAGAAAATGTTTCTAAATTTATGACACACAAATCACAGTTTTCTTGCCTGCTTAACGATGATTTATTAAGAACCTGCAACACTTTAAATTACACTATTTTAAAGCTAAAACTGTTTGAACACATTGCACTACCCTACAGGAAGAAACAAATGGCCATAGAAAAAAGAAACACAAAATGTGCAAATAAAACAATTTAAACTAAAGCAATTGTATTTCTAGTATAATACTTGGTTAGCTATGTGTTTCAGTATTAGGTCACTTGTGGCTACTGGTAGTCTACTCAGGTGCCCTAACCCTGCGTTTCACCTTAGCTAAACTTATGAACCTCTTAAACTCTGGGCCTTCATCTTAAGGCTTTTTAGCCAGGAATTAGTATTATTAATTTACAACTGTAAAACTAATGCGTAGATTATGTAGCTGTGTGAATTAGGATAGGAAGTCTAGACTTCATCACATGTTTTGTGGTTCTCTTGTGGATCTTTTTTTTTTTTTTTTTGACAACCGAAATCCAAACTAGTTTTATGCAGAACTCCCCACAGTAATGCATAAACTGCAAATATCCTTTTGCCTTTTTTGGCAATAAATATACTTTTTATGGATGTTTTCTCACACAGGGCCTCGTTCACCTTGTCGCAGTGTCTCAGTACTTTTGTCCCGCGACCTTCCGAGTCGCATATCTCTGAAGGGAAAGCAGTCAGACATTTCAAACTCCACAGTTTGGTAGATCTCCAGGAGACCTTTCCAACCAACCCTCATTTGTAGTTTTAGCCCAAGTAGATCAGGTTTATTCTCTGAAAGTGTTCTGGGTGTATATTTAGGGGTTTTAAAAATCGGCATTTTAGACATTTGTTTTACCAAAACACCACAACACGTTTTTTCACTATACACAGGTGCTGTTGAAACACCCGTGAAAAGCGGGGGATTACTGTATACCATTAATAGTTACTGCACTTAAGTGCACTGCATCTACACTGAACAAAGCTAAAAACTCAGAAGTATGAACGCTAGGTGTGGTTTAATGCTACTTTTTGTGTAATAGCATGCATAGTTGCATCTGAAAAAAAATTACAAAATTCTCACAAACCGGATAAATACATATACTTGAAAAAATGTAAATGTAATTATATTTATTATCTCGTTACAGTTGCGTCTGTCAAGGGGTGGGACATTTAGGCAGCAAATGAACAGTCTGTACTTGAATTTTTCAAGATTCAAGATTCTTTATTTGTCACATGCAGTCATACAAGTACAACACACAGTGAAATGTATCACCCACAGTGAAATTTGATGTGTGGGAGGCAGGAAAATGGGCAAGCAGAAAGATCTGAGCAACTATGACAGTGGCCAAAAACTGAAAGCTATGCAACTGGGTCAGAGCATCTCCATAACAGCAGGTCTTGTAAACAGTCAGTTCCTGAAGTTTATGTGGTTCCCTGCTGGTGGAATCAGCTTGCCAGAGGCAACCAGAGTAGCAGAATCCATCTCTAGCTTTAAAACCTTCAGAGAGCACCTCCTCTCCTGATGCATCTTCTTGCACTACTCCTACATCAATATCTGTTTGTGTTGGAGGCAGAAAAAATGGACAAGCATGAAGATCTGAGCAACTCTGACAGGGGCTAAATTCTGATAGCTGTACAACTAGAGATT
>JBBPCW010000127.1:5331985-5344517 GCA_037974425.1 Phenacogrammus interruptus
CAGAAAAAATGGACAAGCATGAAGATCTGAGCAACTCTGACAGGGGCTAAATTCTGATAGCTGTACAACTAGAGATTGTAGTTGTCCAAAGAAGAGCAACCAGCAATGGGGTCATGGGAACAGATTCATGGGAATTAGGGAACAAAGGCTAGCCCATCTGTTACAACCTCATGAAAGAGTTGAAAACTGTTGAACAAGTTCATGCTGACTGATCTCATACACAGCAAGCTGTAATGCATTGTGAGTTATCACTTGTTTCCATCAGAGTGCCCATGCTGACGCCTGCCCACTGTTGAAAGACCAAAAATGGAAATGTGAGCATCAGGTTCATAGAGATTAAGGAGTCAACAGGTTGACCTGAATATGTTAGAAAGGGGAAAATACTAAACTGTGCATGGCAGTACTGAAGGTCTTACCAGGACTTATTGAAATAATGAATGAATAGTTTCTGCACTCAAGTAGGAGCACTGTACCCACACTGGTGGGGTGGGGGGACGACAAAACAAATTATAGCCGAGCACATCTAAAGCCTTTAATGCATCAAATAGCAGATGTGTTCTTTTCCCCGCAGGACAGTCAGTATGATCTGGAGCAGCTGACCAAAGAGCTGAGGCAAGTGAACCTGCAGCAGTTCATCCAGCAGACCGGCACTAAAGTGACTGTGCTGCCTGTGGAGCCCAGTGATGCAGAGGACAGCCCCGCGCCTCAGGCCACAGGTGCTCTTCTTGTTACTCTACAGATTGAAATATGTGTGACTTTCAGAAATGGTGTCTTTGACCAAACTGTTGATTCTGGGTTTTTCTTCCTCCTTTTTTTTTTTGCAATAGAAATAATGGCAAAATCAGATTCTCTTGACTCTAGGGGGTATATTTATGTTTTATACATATTAGCTTGGCCCAAAATAGAAGATAATAGATTTTTTAAGAGACAGGGCTCAAGTTTCATAAGCCACTGCCAACATTTTTAATGTTTCAAAAAAAATTTATATCCAGATTATAACAAGCGTTGTTAACAAGCAACAGTTCTCAACACTGCCATGGAATTGTTTAGTCATAGGAACAGTTATTGAACAAACTGATATTCCTGTTAGTGTGGCAATGTGGAGTTTACATCACTCCCCACCTCCACCCACCTGACACTGCTGTGAGCCATTCAGATCTACCACTGCGCTCTACATGTGTCTCACCCATTTCCATTCAGTGCAGGTTACCTTGGCAGCGGCTGCCAGGAGACAGCCTGACACCTGTCACTAACCATAGGTTTCTCCGTCATGTGCTGCTGCCAGCCTTGTTTTTACTCTGGAGAAACCCAATTGACAGCCTAGAACAGCTGACAGATTGGGCATAGCATTAAACCCAGTGAGGGATGAAGTGAATAACATTTGATTATCTCGTTAAAGTGGCACCTGCCAAAAAGTGGGACAGATGAGGCAGCAAATGAGCAGCCAGTTGTTGAAGTTGATGTGTTGGAAGCAGGAAAAATGGGCAAGCATAAGGATCTTAGCAACTTTGTGATGGCCATACAACTGGGTTTCTCCAAAACAGCAGATCTTGTGGAGTCTTCCCATGTTTGCAGTGATAAGTACTTACCAAAAGTGGTCTAAGAAAACTGGCAACAAGGTCATGGGCGTATTGATGTGGACAAGGAGTGAAGCCTGGCCGATCTGTTCCAGTCTCACAGGATTGCTAGTGTAGAACAAACTGCTGTAATAGAAACATAACACATAATGCATTACACAGCTGTGTATGGCGCTATGCAGCCACAGACCAGTCATGCTAATGCATATACACCTGAAATGGGAATGTGAGCAACAAAACATGTGATGGCTGGTGCATGTTCAGCACTTTACTGGGGAATAGCTGGCACCAGGATGCACTGTGTGGAGAGGGAAGTCTAACAGATGGTGTGTGATGCCCTGGGCAGTGATCTGCTGGGAAACCTGGGAATCATGTGGATGTTCTTTTGAGACACAACACCTGCCTGAACATTCATGTTAACCAAGTACCCCCCTTCATGTTTCTTGATGGCAGTTGCCTCTTTCAGCAGGACAATACGTCCTACCACACTGCAGCGATGTTTAACATGAGTTCCAGGTGCTGAGCTCTAGATCTTAATCCAATTTTACTAGCATAAAATGTACTTTTAGTTCATGTCTTAATTGTTTACAAGGAAAGTAACACAAAACCATGTTTAAATTAAAATTATAAATAGAATCAATTTTTAGTGGTTAAGTAACTATTCACATGTTAAATTAAATGATTTTTGTCTGTGAATGTAGTGCATGGGTACTATGGTTGTTTCATGTTAAATGTTGTCTAAAGATCCAAAACCACTATGCATCACTAAATAAAATCAATGTCATCATAGCATTGTTTAACTATTATAACTATTTTAATGAACATCACCAGGCTTCCTTAGCAGCGCTCAATGTTGATTAATGGACTTTTCCTTATTCCATCCAGATTTTGTAGCCCTGACTGGTTCCCTGAAACGGGCAGTTCCGTCTCATGCGGTGGGAGTTAACCTACGCGTGCTGCACAGCCCCATCACCTCTGCTCTGAATCCTGAGGGCATCTATGTCTGAGGAACACAACCTTCACAAATTCAAAGGAACTGCAGTAAAGGTCTACATATCGCACCGCTCCGCTTTTTTTCCCCATTCTGTTTGAGGAAAAGAGCTCAGTGTTGACAGTATAACTTTTGTGTGACGTACTATCAGTATTTTGCAAGGCACTCATAGGACGTGAATGGTTGGGTTTGGGTTTATAGTTACAGTACTTTGCAAGAGTGGGCAATAGACTGAGCAGTTTGGCCATGTTAAGGCTGTGGTAAACATTGAATATACCTCAACACAAAAACCATTTGCTCTCTGCAATCTCTGCCATAATTTGCCTGGTATTAACTGCCAAGCGAACAAACTGAAAATGCTTATTATTGTGTGTAAGAAGTGATCTCAGCTATTGGAAAATGGGACCTCGTGGACTTGCAGGTGTTTCAGAAGGAGAACAGATGTGGAATGAAATGTGAATATATTTTTGTAAAGTACTTGCATCATTCATTTAAACACAAAGAGATTTGTTCACATGAGAAACATGTCACATGCACCTTTCAGAATTTTCTCGTGGCATCAGTGTTTATGCTGGGGTTAGTGTATTGCTGGTTGGGATTGCTTTCATTAAGTAAAATTTATTTTGCAACGTTGAGCCAAAGATGCCTGCTAATATGTATATTTTGGTAGCCATATTTCACTGCTTGGTTGCAGTTAAATAGCAATAACTCTCTGGCTATGTATTGGGTACATTTGCATTATGTTTTGCCTTTTAACCCTTATTAATATTCATCTTATGCAAGAAGAATGCCATGCATATGCATTCAGACAAGCTGTGCATAGTTGTTGAAAGAAGTATAAGTGAGCTCTGCAGTATTACAGTATATTATGCTTGGGAAAACCAGACATTGGATTCTGCCAAATAATCAATATACAGCTCTGTGGCTGTTCTGTTTGCAACTAGTGCCTTAAAGTTCCAATGAAACATGAACAAGATCAAACTCCTTAGGAGCCATATGTGAATTTGATGATAGTAGACAGGTGTATCATTTTGTATCAAATTGGTTTGGCTGTGTTTGAAATCACTCATTACTGATTATTCTTTAGATCCAAATTGCTACTCTAAACACTAAAGTATTCAGAACAGTAGGGGAATTGTGGACACTAGTCTAGAAGTAGCCAATTACTCATGTTTATACGGACATTTCAAAAACTCGTATAATGCTAGTACACACAGCCTTTATGTATTTACATACATATTAATAATATGGAATTAATATTTAAAAGGAAATAAACACTTCTGTGACATTTTACTGGAGAAAAATGCTCTAATTCTACATGTTAGTCCCACGTGGCTTCACAGGTTTTGACGAATTAGTAGAAACCAGTGCAGGGTGGGGGAAAACATCAAACCTGTATTGCATCAATAAGTTATAATTCAGGATGTCTTGCTTTTCCAAAGTGATGACAAATTGGAGAATATAAATTTTTGTTGATCCCAAAATTATCAAAAGACTAAATTCAACAACGATTATTAGTATTAAATGATATAGTAAATTATAATAATTACATTACTGTTTTTTTTTTAAAGGGCGTTTCTCTTTTTCCACTGGGACAGGGTCACAGTTCTAGTTAGAATAGGTGATGGATGAACATGCCAAGTGATTTCAAACTTATGAACATTAATGTGTATATTTGTAAATAAAATGTAATGAATCTATACACTACAAATTAATTATGCGATAAATGTATTGAACTGTATACAGAATTAAACTGTCCTTTAAGAATTCCTCAACAATATGGTGCAATTTCAGACACAGCCATTGTCTCCTTGCGCTCACTGCTGCATTTTTGTGTTGTGAACACATCAGTTTTTACAGTGTTACTTTAAGCTTTTTCCAATTTAAAACATTTGAAGAGCTGGTAAAGCCATTCACATGTACACAATATATTGTTTATAATGGTATTTGTTTATTGCACTGTATTTCAACATTAAAATCAGATTAACCCAGACTGAGTTTATTCATTTTCAAAGACCTTTATTACACCAGATATTTGTTTTGTTATGCCACAACCTGAAATCAGAGCACCAGAATATTGAATGGAAAAGGCATGTCCCTCAGTCAAGTGTGCGGTGCTCAACTCAACTGCTCACCCACATGAGAGGTGAAACTCCCATCATGTTATTCAGTCCGTCATCCCACAGAATGTGGGGTTGTATTGTGTTTAGAAATGGGTTGCGAGGGGCTCCAGCCAGGCAGAAAGCTTCATCTATGTCCAGGCCCCAGCTTCGGAAAGTCTTCAACGCTGTGGAACAAACATCTCTCGAGCTCCACACAGTCATGAGGACGGTATGGAGAGGACTGTCTTCACATCCGAACTTTCTCCTCATTTCACCAATCAGCACTGCAAATTCTCTAATGCAGTCCTGGAAATGCAGGGGAGATCCCGTTAATTAAGCCAGTACATTGCCGATGTCAGAATTTGATATAGGATTTGAATACACGAATCCTGGGCCACATTCTGCAGATTCATGTTTTATAATTATGAAAAAAAAATGTATACCTTTGCTGCTATGAAGTTCTGTATCTGGACCCCACTGAATCCAGAGTCTTTGAGAGTGTCCTTGTAATCCCCTGAAAAGCCGAGGAGATCTCCTGAGAAGAGCACCTTCAGCTGATCTTGGACGGGTCTGTCTGCTTGCTGGTACAGCAAAGCAGCAGGAACACCTGTGCATGCCAAAATTAAACAAAAAAAAATGAGTGTGGAAGTGAAGTTTCATTAATAACAGCTTTTCCGCTTATTAGTGGACTTCAGATTAATGACCTTTGGCCACTTGAGACAAAACACTACTTGAAAAATTCAGTGTGTGCATTGAAACGTTTTTGACAAAAGTACCTGCTTTGAGGGCATTAAAAACATCATCTCTGTCTGTGGACAGGTACAGCTTCACATGATTTGCTTGCAGTGTCTTTACCAGGTCCCCTCTGGAGCAGAAGTAAAATTTGCCAATTTCTAAACCTGAGGAACAAATGTAGAAAACTTGCATATATTAAAATATTAAATCAGTAGCTGTGAAGTA
The DNA here is from genome assembly GCA_037974425.1 of Phenacogrammus interruptus. Taxonomy (NCBI): domain Eukaryota; kingdom Metazoa; phylum Chordata; class Actinopteri; order Characiformes; family Alestidae; genus Phenacogrammus; species Phenacogrammus interruptus. The sequence continues at coordinate 5,337,616 of JBBPCW010000127.1, forward strand.
ATTGACAATAGTTACCATAACTTACTATAATGTTTCGCACTGTCAAATATCTTTGATTTGACCTGTTCTTCGCAGTCTTGTCCAAGCAGGACCACCTCAAAGCGCAAGGTCTCATTTTTATTCTGTTTTACAAGTCTCTCGTTCACAGCTTGCACGGCCTGTTTGTTCCACAAACAGTAAGAGGCACATTTAAGTAAATAATATGTGCAACAAATTATTACTTATCCTTAAGTACTAAACAACTAGAAATACCCTATATAGACAAAAGTATTGGGATGTCTGACCATTAGCTACACCAGCAGGGAGTTTAATTGCATTCTTAGATCTTAATTTGGAGTTGGTCCCCCCTTTGCAACTATAACAACTTCTACTGTTTCTGGAAGACTTTCGACAAGATTTTGGAGTTTCTGTGAGAATTTGTGCCCATTCATTCTGAAAAGCATGTATGAGGTCAGGCACTGATGATGTATGAGTAGGCCTGGCTCACAATATCTGTTCCAGTTCATCCCAAAGGTGTTGGATGGAGTTGAGGTCAGGGCTCTGTGTGGGCCAGTCAAATTCTTCCACACTGAACTCATCCACCCATGTTTTTATGGACCTTGCTTTGTACACTGGAGCATGCTGGAATAGAAAAGGAAGCATGGTGTTGTCCAGAATGTCTTGGTTTGCTGAAGCATCAAGATTGTCCGTCTCTGGAAGTGAAAGCCTAGTCCAAACCCTGAATGAAGTGTCCCAATACTTTTGTCCATATAGTACTAAACAACCAGAAACCTCATGGTGTCAATGTTGCTATTGATATACACGTATAATCTAAGCAGGTACATGGTATATTGTACGCAATAAAACTTATATGTATTATATATGTTATTGTTCATTGTATGCAAAAAACAAACTGTAAATGCAAAAATGTATCGAACTTCATGAAAACACCTTGAGGAAGGAGAAGGCTGTCCCTCTTCTTAGTGGAGAGGAATCACCAATCTGTCCAGTACGAAGATCAAACACGTCGTGGCAGGACACAGCAGTGACCAGGACAGAGTCAGTCTAAACACAAGCACACCAGTAAAGAAGACACGATTAAAACTAACTGTAAACACTTCTCCACTGCGAGTTTCACCTTATTTACCTCAACAGTCCTCCTTGCTTCAGGGTCCATGTTCAGACACGCTAGACTCCAGTACAAAAACAAAAACAAAGACACGTCCGGCGTCCTTTACCACAGGCATAAGCTCGATCCGCGTAAAGACTAAAACAACACTAGAGTCGATGGTCCAGCTGCTAAGAGTCGCTTGCACACAAATTATATTATGTTTACTTTTGTTACAACGTTGCAAGAATTTGCAGTGCTGCAAGAAATTGTCCTTTCAAAACCTATCCTCATTGCAGGACAGCAGCACCACCAACCTGTACGGGGTTTTACTACACTTTCGGTACTTTACCTTCACCCCACTGGTAGTAAACCCTTTCACAAACAAGTTGTTGACTTTAATATGCAGTTGGCTTTCCCTCGTATGCAGAACTAGTAGTTTATTAGGTTTCTTGTGCAAACGCAGGGTGTATAGCTGTTGCCTATTTAATAATAAGAGACGACTTAATGGGATAAGATAAAAATCTGATTAAAGACAGCAACGAACGAACTGTCTGAAGCGTGAAGTGTGAGCTGTGGACAGGTGAACACGTGTGACTCGAACACAAAAAGACGCATATCAGAATGACCTGAGTAGTTTATAGGGCATTAAGGCTTAATGTATAACCCACTCCATTGTACCGCCCCACATCACATAAGAGGCAAAGTTCATGCTGATTTCGTTCCGCCCCCTCCTTACGCAACGCCACCAACTTGCACTTAAAAGTCCAACAGCCTCCATGGTGAAATCTTCTCACTCAGGGTCGAGAGAGATGGGGTCGTTAGTGCTGTGGATTGTGACTGGAGCGACCCTCCTGCACCTGGCCACATCAAGCGATGGTAAGAGGGCTATAATCCATCTGATTTGTAGTGCCATGACAGTTTTCACTAAACGGTTTTGCAGACTGCAGACCTCCATCTGAGTTGCTACTACACACAGTGTGTGCGCGCAGCATTTACAGTAGGATATAATCTGTATTCAACTCTTGTCCACAGCACTGTCTTTAAAAAAAAAAAAAAAAAAAACTATCTGATGTATGCAGCAGTAACTACAACTTTTCCGCACATTTCTGATAAATTAATTCTGATATCCGTTTTTAATTTCTTCTGTATCTAGTAACTCTTTCATGTTTGTCTATTAGGACCCATTGTGCAGACTAAATTAGGAGCTCTGAAAGGTGAGCGTTTGACGGCTAAAGGGAAGGAGACAGTCGTGCACAGCTACCTGGGAGTGCCCTTTGCAAAGCCACCGGTGGGGCCTCTGAGACTCGCCCCACCCCAACCTGCAGAAGCATGGGAAGGATTGAGAGACGCCACAAAGCAGCCAAGCATGTAAGGAAACATGGAGCAATGATCTGAAATGTGTATTTTAATGTTGCAGATTCAGTCAACATGCAAAAACTTCTCACTCAAGTCAAAATCCCAAACTAATGCCAACATTAGCCATAATAAAGAAAAGAGGTCATAATGTTTTGTTGGTTTTTTTTTTATCTGGCTCTTGACGACCTCCTGCCCTGGACAATTTCAGCTATATAAACTGCCACAGCAGACCTGATTCAGCTCCTCATGGGTTTAATCAGTTGATGTGCTGGATCAGACATTTTGAAACATTTCCATATCTTTTATGATTTGTTCCAGGTGTTTACAGAACACCTCAGTGATTAAGGATCTTTTAGAACTATTGGTTTCCAGCGCAGAGCTGCCAGAGCCATCGGAGGACTGCCTCTACCTCAACATATACACACCATCTAAACCTGGCGAAGATACCAAACTACCCGTAAGTCTTTTAGACTGGCTTTAAGGGGCCTTTACATATTGTAATAATTAAGCTCACAATTTATAATGACACTGATGTTCATTATTTTGAGATCATAATTTTGAATGTTGATTTGGTTGTATACTTTATCAAGTTGGATTTAAAATGGATTTTAAAGAGTCATGTGTGTGCCACTAGATAATTATTAAAAGTAATCAATGAATCCGTTACTACTCAGTTTTTAAAGAATGACAGTGTAAACAGGATACAACAAATTATTTAAATTCCATACACTCTATATATTGTATACAGTACAAAACGTTATTATAAATGTGTGTATATAGGGCTGTATACAACAGCACTGTATGTGTGTGTTTCGGCTTACATTTGGTTTGTAAAGTGTGCAAGCTTCATCTTAATGGTGCCCCACAGGTTATGTTTTGGATCCATGGTGGAGGTTTTGCCCTAGGTTCAGCTTCCGTGATGGATGGAAGTGTACTGGCAGCCTATCAGAATGTTGTTGTTGTGATCATCCAGTACAGACTTGCGTTACTTGGATTTTTCAGGTAAGGAAATAACTTGAGAACAAAAACTTAAATTATGATGTTCTGTAACTGCATAACTACAACTAAGTGAACATACCTGTGGATTATCGTACTCTAAAGAAATTGAATGAATTTCATGACATTAGTGCTCTTTTGTGGTTTGACATCAGTTTACAGTGTGTGAAAGGCTCACAGTGTGAAAGTTTACAAAATATTACTTAAAATTGTATGATTTATTAGAAGAGTAATCCAGTTATTTAAACAATATTTTCCCCTTTAGCACAGGAGATGAACACTCTCCAGGAAACTATGGTCTCCTGGACCAGGTGGCAGCACTTCAGTGGGTCAAGGAGAACATCCACAGTTTTGGAGGAGATCCTGGAACAGTCACCATCTTTGGAGAGTCTGCAGGAGGAGTCAGTGTATCTTTACAGGTAAGGATTGTAAACTCTGAAAAAAGATTGCCATTCCAGTATACACATTCAATGGTGAAGCCTAACATCTCACAGTTGCATCTGTAGTAGATACATTTCACCCAAGGCAGTCAGACAGTTGAGGCTTCCACTGTTTTATTAATTTCAGTGTCATGGTCAATTGAGAAACAAGTAGCTAGCTTGTTCTGAAACAAGATCTCTGATGTTACAGTTTTTATAGCCTTTTCCAGACCACTCCTTCTGGCCAATACAGGACTCAACACTCCACCTCTGCTTTAAAGTCTCCTCCTCCTTAAATATTAACCCTACTCTTTCCTATTATGGCTGCAGTTGTGTGGCTACTACTGAATTAGCTCCCTTACGTTGCACATTACCTGTCTCTTATATGGAAGGCCCTGAACACTATTCCTTTTCCAGCATAGGATCACACTGTTTGACCCCTGACCTCAGGCCATTTCCCTCAGCTAACCTTAGCTTGGTCATAACAGACAGTGACACATGTTTGACAAAATCACACATCGGCTCACCTACTTTCCATGAACCCCCGAAATGCTATAACTATGATTTCCATGTGAATTTAATGGGAGAGCAAATCCCTCCTATTTATGCAATATTTTTATGATGAATTTCCCCATCACGTCACAGCTGGGCATGCGGACAGAACAGTAGGGTGATTTTATTCAAGCTAAAGAAACTGTATCAGTTTCAGGAAACACTTCTGTAAGATTCGTGAGAATACATTTTTCAATTAACCAATAACATTATCTCAATATTGTGAATGCAGGGATTCTGAAAAGGGGAGAGATGGTTATTGCTGAAGGTGGAGAAATGCAGTTTTTGATAAAAATGGTTTAAGAACGAGCCTCATAACTGCATAATTTGTGTTAGTACAAAGGTGGTGGAGCTGAAAGTTCATTAACATTACTAAATACTAGAAAATACAGTTAGGTGTCGGCTGACTAACTAAATTAATTTTTTTTAAAAACTCTGCGGTGCGCCCCACCCAGGGTGAGTCCCTGCCTCGTGCCCATATGCCCTGGGATAGACTCCAGGTACTCGCAACCCTAGTAAGGATTAAGTGGCTACAGAAAATGAATGAATGAATGAATCTTTTTTGGATGGGTAGATCAAAATCAGAATTTTTGTGTTGAAGTAGCTTGTATACATACAGCCTTTTTTGTTGCTCATGTGTAACTGGTTGTAAATAGACCCTCACTGGAGGCCATGGTCCATTATTGGGACAATAAAAGCTCTATAATCAGAGTCTTCCCAAAGTGTGCTTGAAATTCTTCTTTCTGATTGTTGTCACCCCCTTGTGATTTCTATATCTACAGCTGTCATATGTCCCATCATTTAACTGCCTATCATTGAACAGATTCTGTCACCACTGTCTGATGGACTTTTCCACTATGCCATCGCAGAGAGTGGCACTGCATCCATGGAAATAGTCATGACAGCCAACCCTTTACCGTCAGCCCAGGTATGAAACATCTGACCTTCACTGTCCAATCATTCTGTTGAAACTGTAAAACTTCCAAGTGATATTTTTCTATCTTATTCATTTTAATGGAGATATATATTTTTTTAATCTCAGCGTACAGCTAATGTCTCAGGCTGTGACATCTCCAGCACAAAGAAGATGGTTGATTGCATTATGCATTTGTCAGAAGAGGACATTCTGAGGATTACTGAAGAAGTGTGTTGAGTATCTTAAATATAATAAGATTAAATGCTGCCAACAGATTTTTAAAGGTTTTTTTAATCACATGTATATGTAGAGATGTGACGACTAACAATTGCTTGTTCAGGATTATAAGATACGTGTGCGTGTGTGTTTTTAGAATAAACTCGCCTTTCAATTGACGGCAGATGGAACATTTCTTCCCAAACCTGCAAAGGAACTTCTTCAGAATAAGGAGTTCAAGAAAGTGCCATTAATTACAGGTGTGAATGATGATGAAGGTTTCATTATCACGAAGGTGAGTGAAAGTCTTTCAAGTAGTTTTACTGATAACAAAAACATGGGAATAAAGTTTTTTGAAGAAGTAAATGTATGTTTGGTTGATGATAATCACTAACAAAACAAAAACATTTCCCCACAGTTCATGCCTGTACCAGGGTGGACTGATGGATCGGATAGAAAGCAAGCCTTGTCAGCCATGTCTTTCATTTTTCCTGATGTAAGTGTGGACATACATGAAAACCGAACGTGCACAAATACTCTGTACTGAGCTGTTATTGCCCACCACAAATACATATATACAACATACCCTCCACAGATATTGACACTGGCTGTAAACATAAGTATACAGTGGAAAATATTCTTTAAAATAAAAGTTTAGAATCCATCTTAAAGTTAAAACATCAAATCCATATTTGAATTAGTCTTTGCCTAATTTGTGCAGCTCATCAACGCATTAATTGTGGTTGTTGTTTCACCTAATAGTTGTACCCCAGTGAAACATGAAGTCTTGGATAACCATTAAGGTGTTATTATTCACTTTAAGATTCTGTAAACGTACTTCAGTTAGATTTTACTCGAGAGTTTCTGAGATGCCAACAGTTGTGACACACATTAGCTACAGCCTGCTCATGTGTCCCAGGGATCCCCATATTTGTAAGACACAATGTATTAGAGATGTCAAACAGAATTGTGTGTGTGCATATATGTGTGTGTGTATATTAGAATAATACAATTGTTTACATTATTTGTTAAAATTAGAATGGCTTAATCTTGCTGTCTGTGTATTGATTTTGTAGCCCAGTCAGAAATGGATTCATGAAGTAGTGCTGAATGAATACCTGGGCACCACTAATGATCCAAATGAAATTCGAAATGGTGTAAAAGAGATAATAGGGGATGTGTTCTTTAACATTCCTGTTCGCATATTGGCAAATTACCACAAAGGTAAAAATCCATTCATTTTTCTGGTACAATTTGCATTAACATTATTTTTATGTTCATAATTCTGTATGTGATATTCATATATAAATATATATAGATATATATGTTAGATTCTGGAGCACCCCTTTATCTGTAT
>JBBPCW010000127.1:5344617-5362828 GCA_037974425.1 Phenacogrammus interruptus
TTTAAAAAAATGTCAAAGTCTCGTCTCGTTCTCGTGAACCCAGTCTCGTGTCTCGTCTTGTGGGAAAAGCGTCTCGTCACACCCCTGGTAATAGGTGTATAAAATCAAGCACATAGCACTACGGTGGTTTCTTCTGAGCTCAGTGACTTTAATATGATACGTTTGTGAAAGTGTCTAGAAGTAGCAACAGCACAGCCACAAAGTGGTAGATCAAGCAAACTCAGAGAGTGGCACCACCCAGTGCTACAGATAAATTGATGTAAAAACACATGATCCAGAAAATCTGAGGTTCTTAGTTCTTTAATGTCTAGTATGATATATACGAAATTACACTGAAATATACGAAGAGTGTAGTCGATACAAATCTCCTATCTTTTGTTAAATCACACAATGTCAGCACAAGAACTGTCTGATAGAAACTTCATGAAATTTTAATTGGACATGACACGATACCACTTCGGTCCAATATTGATACCGATATTATACATTTGGATATCTGCCGATATGATACAAATCCGATACTCGCTGAAAACAAAAAATAATGCCACACTTTGTATACCATAACACAAATACAAAAATCATATCTGTGATATAATAAGGGAGAAACATTCCACAGAGAACATGATATAGTAAGATGTCTCCTATGGTGTACCGTTTGTAAAAACAGCTTAACAAATTTAGAGGTGCCATTTTTTTTTCAGAATTTAGTGCAATTTTCACATATTTAGAGCTAAATGTGTCTAAAAGCATTTAGATTTACAGTGCAACATTTAGTTGTTTTTTCTAAATGTTGCACTGTAAATCTAAATGCTGAACTTTTACAAAAGGAGACTCTAAATGTGGGATTTTAATGTAGCACTTTTACAAACCGTGAGATGCTAATTGGCCATGCCCCGTGATTACAATTACTTAGCAGGGGGCTGGACTGCTTGCTGTGATATCCCCTCACCAACATGGAGGTTTTGCCTTAAATGATCTTAAATCTAAATGTGAAATATGAAAAATATATCACGCACTCTAAATGTGAAAGTTCACACTTAGATAGGGCTCGGTGACACCTTTCCAATATCGATGGTTGCCCTGCCTAGAAAAGCTGTGAGCCCATTCCGTTGGGGTATTGAGACACCCGGGCAAGGAGTCTCAATACATTTGTCAGTCTTGGCTTTTTCTTCTTTGAGTCTGAAGTAACTCCATGGTGGTAAGTCTCACACACAACGGGATTCATATTCTAGTTTCATCTTCTAGCATATCTAGTTTCAATGCACAAGCCTAAATACACAATCCTGGTGTCACTTTGCTCAGTGCATATGTTAGATGTAAAGTATACATTAAAACCACATATTTCTGCAAACTGTAAATAAAACCACTTTCAGCACCTCAAGCATATTTCTTTTTATTTGCTGCCTTAGTAAACACTTATATACGAAATTACACTAAGTTTCGTATACTATCATACTAGACATTAAAGAACTAAGAACCTCAGATTTTCTTGATCATGTGTTTTTACATCAATTTATCTGTAGGAGGACCTGAGTTAATATTAAGACACTTTTTAGTCTCTTGTGTGTTAAGTAATACTTTCATGCTCGTCTATCAGGACCCGTTGTGCAGACTAAATTAGGAGCTCTGAAAGGTGCGTATTTGACGGCTAGAGGAAAGGAAACAATCATCCACAGCTACCTGGGAGTGCCGTTTGCAAAGCCACCGGTGGGGCCTCTGAGACTCAACCCGCCCCAACCTGCAGAAGCATGGGAAGGAGTGAGAGACGCCACAAAGCAGCCGAACTGGTTAGAAGACACAGAACAATAATTCGCGAAATTTTTCACAAATGTGAATTTTAATGTTGCAGATACAGTCAACATGCAGTTTTGCATTTTTCTAGATTTATTGTAAGATTTCAGTCATAAATTCAATAAAGGAGAAAAAGGATTTAATTTTAAAAATGTTTCCTTTTTGCTGCCATTCATTTCAGGTGCATTCAAGACAAGCCACTGGTTGTTCGTCTTTTGCAAAGCTACTTTGAAAACCCAGAAATTCCTGAGATGTCAGAGGACTGCCTCTACCTCAATGTTTACACACCGTCTAATCCTGGTGAAGATGCCAAATTACCTGTAAGTCTTTAAGATCTGCTTAATTAGTCTTTATTAGAGAGTATTCACTTTAACAGCAATACAAACAGTCTTCTTGCTACAGTATCGTGATCATTTAGATCATGTATAGTTTCAACAGTTGTTACTATTTTAACTGTGCGTACTGTACAGTATCTAAAGTAGTTGAACATTCAAGAAATCTATTCATGACCCAATTTATTTTAATGGTTGTTCTATATGTAGCTCTATGTATGGTGAATGCAGTTGTGTGGATTTATTCAAATGGTTTACTTGACCAGTAGAGATTTGGTTATCAGTCTGGTTACATTAAAATAACTAGTGCTGTGATGAACCTGTATACAGTAAGCCCCCGTTATTCATGGGGGTTACGTTACACGAGCACCCGCGTATAATGAAAAACCGCGTTGTTGTGTTTTGGTAAAATAAAATGCCTATTTTAATAGTGTAAACCCTAAATATGCCCCCAGATGTGCTCCCAGAACACTTTACATTTTCGTTAAGGGTGTATTAAACTGTTTAAAATGAAATTAAAGATAAACCCAAGGTTTAAATACAGAAAAGTCACGAAGAGAGAGAGAGAGCGAGAGAGAAGAACTAAAATGAGTTTTTAAAAAAATATATATAGGCACGAAAAAAGCAAAAAATGGAGAATATTTGCAGGTTCCGCGTTGTTTTGAATATTTCCACGTAAAACGATCGGTTTCGTTCTCAAAAAAAAATGCGTGTGACTGGATCCGCGAGTCCAGATCCGCGTAAAACTAGGGGTTTACTGTAGTAGGTGTGTTTATTATGCACCTTCCTAAAAAGAGGGAAATGGACAAGTTAATGGGTTTTAGATGTTATTTGAATCTTATAGTCAAGGACAAAAACTTTTTTTCAAGAACAGAGTTTCTACTCCCACCAAACAATGACAGTAATGTAAGCACTTGGATGAATAAATGCCATTGGGATCCAGTTTTGATCAGATCTGACAAAATGAGGGGTTTTAGCCATTTCAGCCAGTGGGTGAATATTTCTAAAACAAAAAGCAAATGAAAACATCTTAGTGGTGAAATATGGTGGTGGATGTTTGATGTTTGACTACGATGCTACATATTCTAAAAATGTTCTCAGGATCTTCATTCAGTATCATTGACTAATAAACACTCATCCTCTGACTGCATGAAGCTTATCTTGGCCATTACAGTCTGTTGTAGGATGTGCTGAAGACCAAAGATTCATTAGATTTTCAGCCTGAATTAATGGTCTGATGCCTTCTAAGAATTCTCCATTCTCATCAAATTGAGTACCTCATGATTTAGATGTGCACAGCATGCTAACTTTATGGCTGTCAATTAATTTATTTTTTTTACAATTGCAACAATGTGTAATCATATTTAGAGTGAGAGTTTTTCTGGATAATACACTGTGAAGTAAAGGGATACAGCATACACTTCAGCAGATACTTCTGTCTTCAAAGAGAGTATTAGGGTTGGAATCACTTTCTGATGAATTGATCTTTAGTTATAATGGCCATGAAATTATTGAGTGAAATTTATCAGACTTGTGAAGCTACAGTACGTACTTAACTTCATTTACACATGCAGCAGCAGGGAGCCCAGTCAGTAGCTGTGACAGGATTAATTATAGGCTTTTTAAATACTTGTGTAAAGAGGAGGGAACATGGATTCATCAAATTGTAACAGTCTACTAAAGATGTGAAATTGCCCTGAGCATTGTTGCCCTCCTTTGGTGCAGCTGGAAACTATCCTAGGTTTCCTGAATGTTTCTTTAAAATAAGTGAACACACCACAACACACAATGTGAACAGCATGAAATTCTTCCTCTGCATTTGACCCATTCACCAAGTGAGGCGGGGGGCAGCCGGGAACACAGCTACCAGGGAGGTACCTTAGAGGTGCTTAGCAGTCTTAACCCACGACTTTCTGATCACAGGGCGAACGCCCTAACCACTAGGCCACCAGCTTCCCCCCTGTATACTGAAGAGTCAAACTAAGTGCTCTTTCACACAATTTGCATTATCTTGCTTGTGTACCACAGGTCATGGTCTGGATCCATGGTGGAGCATTAACCATAGGTGCAGCCTCAATTCAAGAAGGAAGTGTGCTGGCAGCCTATCAGAATGTGGTTGTTGTGATCATCCAGTACAGGCTTGGGGTTCTAGGATTTTTCAGGTAAACTCATTCATGCACACCTACATATAAACTGTGTATTTTGCACATGTGTAATTGCAGAGCAACACCAGAAACATTATATAATTCAAAATGTGCTATGAATATTAAAAAGTAATACCATAATTCAAAGTGTCACTTTGAGACAACAGCTCTGTTTTATTCTTGTTTTTATCTTTCTGTTTTAATCTTTCTCCCTTTAGCACAGGGGATGAACACTCTCCAGGAAACTATGGTCTCCTGGACCAGGTGGCAGCACTTCAGTGGGTCCAGGAGAACATCCACAGTTTTGGAGGTGATCCTGGAGCAGTCACCATCTTTGGGGAGTCTGCAGGAGGAGCCTGTGTATCTTTACAGGTAAGGATGTAAAATAAATTGCCGCGAGCTAAAAGAACTTATTTTTTTTGTTGTCAGGTTGTACAAAAAATACATCACACTTCTGAAGTGTTATCACCTTTAAATCTTTCCACAGATTCTGTCACCACTGTCGGATGGACTCTTTCGCTATGCCATCGCAGAAAGTGGCACCGCAGCAATGGACTCTCTTGTGACTGACAACCCCTTACCATCAGCCCAGGTAAAGAGCGCCTGACCCTCACTGTCCGTTCACTATGTCCTGAACGTAGAAGTTCAAGTTATATTTTCTGGCATATTTGTTGTATTCAATATTCCTTATAGCAGCTCATAAATTTTGTCAACTAACGGTCTGAACATCTCTTTTTTCAGCAAATGGCCAGTGCTGCAGGCTGTGACATCTCCAGCACAAAGAAGATGGTTGACTGTGTTATGCATTTGCCAGAGGAGGACCTTGTGAGAGCTGCTCAAGCAGTGCGTTTTTAATAAGTACTGTAAAGTGAAAAAAATGGATAGCCCAAAAGAGACGTTCCTGTCATACGTGCGTTAATGTTAAATTCTCTGGCTGTTTTATTTTTCTGGTTCATGTTTTAGGGTGGACTGTTCCATGTCAAAGCGTCAAAAGATGGACGGTTTTTACCAAAATCTGTAAATGAACTTCTTAAGAATCATCAGTTCAAAAATGTGCCATTCATCACAGGTGTGAATGATGATGAGGGCGGTTTTGGACTTGTTCATGTGAGTGAAAGGGCATCTTCTCAACAACAAAACTTTCATAACAATTTACAGATGTATACCATGTGAAACCCACAAGACTTTAAGGACAAACAAAAATGTATACAAAGGGAAAAGGCATCTTCTCTTTACTGTCAACCAAAGCAAGCAATGATCAATTAATTAATTATTAGTTGATTATTAGGTAATCTGGAGCCCCTGCTGAAACAAGAATAATAATAATATTAATAACATTAACCTTAATTTTTACATATAATATGTGTATAAATCAAAGTTACTATTAGTATTATCCGAATGCAGCTAGAAATGCATCATAAGAAGGTCCATAAAAGAAGAGAATAGAACTAAGAATATATAAAAACAATGAAATATTTAATTTACTTAGCTTTTAGTTTGTTTGTATAAGTGTTAAAACAAGAAAAAAACACATGTATGCAACAATAGAAAATGAATGTTTTCTGTGAATATTAAAAAAAAATACAAGGACTCTAATGAATATCCAAGGGGTTTCAGGTGTTTTGTGCATAAAAGCAGAAGCTGCTGTAACATATTTTTGTACTTTACTTTCGGAGCATTTAATAAGCCAGTATTAGATGGGGACCTATTCTTTAAGACATATTTAGAATTTCTAAGGTCAAAGATGATTTTTCCTGTATGTAAACAAATAAATAGAAATTTGTGCCAAGAAAGAAATACCAAAAATGCCAGTAGTTGTAACTACTGACAAAACAAAATGATTTTCTTTTTCCCACAGTTCATGGCTGCTCCAGGGTGGAGTAATGGAATGGACAGGGCGCAAGCCATGTCAGTAATGGATTTCTTTTTTCCTGATGTAAGTGATGACTTGACTGGGATGACGCATACACAGATCACATGTTAACTGTAAAATGTGTGTGTGACTGCATGTGCCTATTATTATACATTCCTGTCTGTATATTTATTTCATAGCCCAGTGAGAAATGGATTCATGAGGTAGTGTTGAATGAGTACTTGGGCACCACCAATGATCCAATCGAGATCCGAGATCGTATACGAGAGATGGTGGGAGACTTGTTATTCAATATTCCTGCTCTCAAGGTGGCGAAATACCACAAAGGTAAAAATGTACTCATTTCTGGTCCTGATGTAAATAATATCTGCTTTTTATGCAATCATGCTTTTGTTGATAATGAAAATATTTTAGATTCTGGAGCACCGGTTTATTTGTATGAGTTCCAGTCTACTTACAATGAGAAGAAGAAGAGGAGACCTAGCTTTGTTGGGAGTGACCATGCAGATGAACTTTATTTTGTTTTGGGTGGCTGCTTTACAACTGCCCATATTACCTTTCCTGGTAAGAGGAGATTCTTTTGACATTAATATTCATACAGCATCATAATTATAGATACTCCTGATCAGGAGGGGGAAAGTCATTGACATTGTAATTTGCTCTTGCAGGTCAGAGCACTGAAGAAGAGCATGCACTATGTAGAATTATGATGTCCTACTGGGGGAACTTTGCTCGCACTGGGTGAGTAATCGCCAAGTTTTAAACGTGAAGAAACCGTTTAGGTTCAGAAGTCTCTGTACTAGATCCTTATCACTCTACTTTCTGCTGAATGAGAAGATAATTCGGGCCTTAAATGATACGAATTTCATTTATCGTTTGTGCTTGAATTGAAAGGGTGAAAAAATACATTAATTGCATCTAGTTCATAATTAAAGCATAGGAAAACCCAATGTGTGGTTTAAGAATTCTGGAAATCACCAGAGGTGTCTGTCTGTTTGTACTAATACTTCATACTGAGTGTATTGCTCCATTTTTATCAGATATAGTCAGTTTCACATACGGACAGAGATTTAGCTCTGACCTGGACTGCACAGGATTTAGAAAAAAATCCCTGTTTGGAATGTCTTCCAAATATGTTCATATAAACCCTGTTGCAGTTTACAGTTTTCTGTGTGTGTTAGTGATACAAGTTGAATGAATACATTCATTATGTGGATCACCAGAACCAGATCAGTGGTTCATATATATATATATATATATCAAGTTGTGATTTTAACAGTTTTCTCTGTGTGTTGTTGAGAGTAGATCTCCAAATGGTCCAGGCCTGACACCATGGCCTGAGTATGGAACTGAAGCTGAGTATCTTGGAATTGGGCCTGAGCAGAAACCTGGCAAGAACCTGAAGGGAAAGCACTACACATTCATTACCGAGACTCTGCCACGCATGATGCGGGAGAAAAAAGATGGTAACTCGCATGTCTTACTGGATATATATATATATAGTGCTTTTAAACCACTTTTCTAATGCAGTTAATGACACTTAACATGCTGTTTCATGGTAGTATAACACAGAACACATCTCAGATACTCAGAACTCTGTATCTAAAGTCAGAGAAAGCATGCACTGAATCCACAGTGCTATGGGTGTACTGAATGGTTTTCACTACTTCATTAAACATGGGGCCTTTTATCTTGAGGGAAATATAATGTTGTCTTGTATTTTTGATGGCCAGGCATGTTTATTTGTCTTTAACAGGACCTGTTCTGCAGACTAAACTAGGCGCTCTGAAAGGTGAGTATGTGACGGCTAAAGGGAAGGATACGATCGTCCACAGCTACCTGGGAGTGCCGTTTGCAAAGCCACCAGTGGGGCCTCTGAGATTTTCTGCACCCCAACCCGCAGAAGCATGGGAAGGAGTGAGAGATGCCACACAGCAGCCATACATGTAAGATTTTCTAATTTAAGCCATTTTAAATGGCTTGACCTTATCTGGCAAAATGATCAGTCACAGTGACCCAAAAAATGAGGTTTTGATATCACTGAAAAGATGAAGAAATAAGCTTTAAATTTATTTGATCAAATCTGTATTTGATCAAATCTGTATCTTAATCGGTTGTTAAATTACAATCATTTGAATTATGATCTCACAGCACCGTTTTCCAACTGAAAAAATGAGAAAATGGCATTCAAAGTTTGTCCGTTTTTTGTTTATCTTTAACAATCCATAGCATCCAAAGAGATGCACACAGTATTCAACAACAGAATTATACTACAGGTGTTTAGATACTTACAAAAATATGAATTATTTGGTAAGTATTAGAAAAATAGATTAAATCAGACTGAAGCTTCAAAATATTTTTTAAAGATTTGAGAGCTACAACTCAATTTCTATGATGAAACATTGAGAGATTAATTTTGAAGACCTTTTCTTTCATAAAAGATCAAAAAAGAAAAAATTATATTTTTGATGTTTTTAAACATAATCGGCCCGTATCTAAATAAACACAACGCCGACTTCTGACTCATTACGTCAGATCGGGTCATAAATGTATTTATTTTATTTTGTTGGCTCCCTGTGATAGTTCTGACTTTATACCATAAATCCTTAAATGAATCGTTCTAGCATCTTACAGTTTAAGTTGCTTTTAGTAAGTTTTTAGTTTCTTTCTATCAGTATCATGTAGGGTGTTGTGCACAAGCTCATTTTCAAATTATTTTAATGATTTTAGGTGCATACAGGACAGGCACACAACTGTGGACCTCTTTGCAAATTTTGCACTAAGCATGGAAATTCCTGAAGTGTCTGAAGACTGCCTCTACCTCAACATTTACACTCCAGCTACACCTGGGGAAAACGCCAACCTACCGGTAAGCTCTCACCAGCTGCTCACCTTTGACTTACTCACTTATCAAAACCAGCCTTGTCATGTCCACCTTTGTTCCAGCCTGAGGAACCTGTTTAAAATAAATGACCTTTCATACTTGAAAAGCTTGGGGGAAATTGGCTGAGTCATGACAGGTTGCCTAATGGATGTGTTTATTGCTAATATTCTTTAGGTCATGGTTTGGATTCATGGTGGGGGACTGAGTTTGGGCTCTGCATCAGTCTATGATGGATCAGTTTTGTCTGCATACCAGAATGTAGTTGTTGTGCTGATCCAATACAGACTGGGTTTGCTAGGATTCTTCAGGTAAGTCTCTGGTGCCTCTTTGTTTCATGCTGTTTCCCACATAATCCAGTTTTGTCCAAACTGTGTGGCTAAGGTGTGTCATTGCCCTGCTTTCAGCAAATAGAGCATCAAGAATAGTGCTATAAATCTGTCAGTCACCTTATTGCATGCTTCCACAGAGTTTAATAAACAGCTTGTTTTTATGTCTATTTTATTTCACCCTGAAGTATTTTTTTTTCTAATTGCACAGTAAAGGTTGCATATAGGCACTTTAATGATATATATTTTTCCCTTTAGCACAGGGGATGAACACGCACCAGGAAACTACGGTCTCCTGGACCAGATTGCAGCACTTCAGTGGGTTCAGAAAAATATTCACAGTTTTGGAGGCGATCCTGGATCAGTTACAATCTTTGGAGAGTCTGCAGGAGGAATAAGCGTGTCCCTTTTGGTGGGCAGCCAATACCCTAATGCTTTTTCAAACTCATGCCTGCTTGGATTATTTAGAACATGGGTCTAACACCCTGGCTTAAGTTATAAACAACAGGTTAGCGGGTATTTAAAAATGACTCTGTTGGTTAATTTGCATTCATGGACTTGTTTGGCTGATGCTTCACCTCTGTTACTTTAGAATGCATGAGAAGTATGGATTAAACCCTAGCATTATCACTGGGTCTATGTTCACTTTGAGGTTGTTATAAAAGCTTGAATTTCACCACAAGTATTTAGGGTACATCATCATCCACTGTAGCACATACGACTTATATATTGCATCTCCATTTTGACTTTAAGGTTCTCTCTCCGTTGGCTGCTGGTCTGTTCCATCGTGCAATTGCAGAGAGCGGCTGTGCTACATTAAAAGACTTGGTGTCAGATCAGCTTCCTATAGCCCAGGTAAAGTAAGACCATCATTCATTTTTACATTATGCACTTGCATTTTGGCATGTGTTGACAATTATTTGTGTGTAATTTCAGAGATTGGCTAACGCGTCGGGTTGTGACATCAGTAGCACACAGAAAATAGCAGAGTGCATAAAACAGTGGTCAACAGAGCATGTGATGAAAGTTTCCAAAGAGGTGAGAATCTTGGAGAGCTTCATGTGAATAAACATTAACTGCAAAGATGTTCATCATGCTTGACCACACCAGCACTGAGATTAGTAGGATTGCTGCTGCTTATTCCTCCAAGCTATGACAGGGTGTCTTAAAATGACAAACACTTCCTTGGACAAAAACTTTCTAATTCATTTGTTTGCTAAGAAACATTTTTTTTTGTTTTAGCATCCAATGATGACTTTTACAATAGCAGAAGATAAGGCAGTTATGCCCAAAGCGGTAGAGGAACTCCTGCAGAACCAAGAATTCAGCAAAGTGCCACTCATGATTGGCGTAACTAATGATGAGTTTGGTTGGCTGCTGACCAATGTGAGTAAATACTATAGAACACTACTAATAGGAGGTTCTAACACACTGGGTTCTATGGAACGTAATCCTATGAGTATTTGGAAAAATAACAATACATGATGTTTTTAATGATCTTTTCTCGTAGCACCTTTTATCTCAGCATGGACTGATGGCATGGACTGAGGGAATGGACAGAGAGGAAGTTCTTTCAGTGATGAATGGCTTTAATCATGCTGTAAGAACACAAAAGTTCATCATACAAACTACTTACATAGCTACACACTTAAGTAACATTTAATTTTGTGTTATTTGTTGTAATTTGGCTTGCTTTACTATTTTAGATTGTCTTATGTTATTGTATTGTTATTTATCGATTGATACTTTTTCTGTGTGGGGTTTAGTAGCTTTGTTTTACTCAGACACTTTTTCATTCAAAAAAAATTCTGGTATTATATCAACATACTAAATATGTCTGCTGTCCTTTCTTCTTGTCCCTTTAGCCCCAAAAACGATGGATGAATGAACTGATAGCAGACGAATACCTGGGCTCCTCTGTTGATCGTATCAAAAATCGTGACGGTTTTAAAGAGTTGATGGCAGATCTAGTCTTCAACATACCTGCTCTCACACTAGCAAAGTTCCATTATGGTAAAGGAAGTTCAGAAATCAGAACTTTTACCTGTAGACATAAAACCATGAGTTGTGAATCTGCCTTCAAGTCAAAAGGTCTTTCATTGATTGATGTTATATTTTATAGAGTGTCACTGAAATTACAATGTCATTTAAATGTTTCAGTGCAAAACTTGTGTGTTCTTTCAGCTGCCGGTGTGCCAGTTTACCTGTATGAGTTCCAGCAAGCTTCCAGCATTGTTCAGACCAAGAGACCAAGCTTTGTCGGAGCTGACCACGCAGATGAACTTCCCTTCATTTTTGGCTTGTGTTTTGGGAATGCCCACGTCAAAGCAACAGGTAGCCGAATATTACTAGTCTCTCCATTTGTTGTGTTACTAGATTAAATCAGCGATAATTCCCTTTTTAAAAATATTTTTTGTAATGAGATCTATTTCAAATGTTGCCGCTTTGGTTAAACAAACCTTTGTTCCAAGTCAGATTGATGCCATTTTATCAACAGTTACAGTTAAGGCAGTAGGCAGACGCTCTTTTTCAGAGCGATCTGTTCACTTGCAAAGCTAGACTCGAATCTGCTTTTAACCAAGTTACTACCAAATAAGTTGCACACATTAGTAAACCATGTCAAAAAAAAAGAAAGTCAGAGGTTAGTACGAAGTTAGCGAAAAACATGGACAAAAGTGAAGTTTATTTTTTATATAAAATATTTACTATATAATTCTATATGGAAACTTTTTATTTATTGCTGTTGATACAGACGAATCAGGTCTGTAATATTTTGTAATCAGTATACTTAAACTTTCATTTTGTTTAGCCTCATTTACAGAAAAAGAAAATGAGCTGTGCACAACTATGATGGCCTACTGGGGGAACTTTGCTCGCACCGGGTGAGTTATGTGTGTTAGTTCAAAGTACTATGTTTAAAAAGTGACAAATCTGCAACAATATTATTTTCCATTAATTGTTTGTGGCAATTCAGATATTCTCAATTTTAAGTGTAGTTTCACCACGTTGTACCACTTGTCTTATTTAGTGCATTTGTCTACTTGATGGCAGGTCTCCTAATGGGCCAGGCCTGACACCATGGCCTGAGTATGGAACTGAAACGGAGTATCTGGGCATTGCACTGGAGCAGAAGCCTGGCAAGAACCTGAGGGCCAAGCAGTACATCTTCTTGACTGAGAAGCTTCCAGAGCTGATGCGTTCTGGTCAGGAGAAAAGGGAGCACAGTGAGCTGTAGAACTAAATGTGTGAAGAACGAAATGCTGAGAAATTCACTGTAATATTTGAATGCAAACAATTGGAGAGACGTTTTTTTTAAAGAAATCTAATAAAAATCACTAATGTGTGTTTTTGTCCCCAATAGTCTATGGTATATACTTTAAAAAAGCAGGATTTGTTTGGTAACTTTAAGCCTCAAACCTGGGATTACCAGGGTTTACCATAATGTTGGCATAAGTTTACGCATTCTCTTCACTTGCCAGTCGAAGTACATAAATTAAGCAGCCTTTTTTGAATTTGCTTTTTTCATAACAGAACATGATGAAAATCAGTGCATTTAAACATATTTGCATATTAATCCTGGTGTTCTTTATCTCTGACCATTAGTGCTAATCTACAAGTCATCTAGAAATAACACAAACATCATAAGTGCACCTCGAAAATAAAAATAAAATACAGGAAAAATGTAGGCAAAGGGCCCTTTAAATGAAAAATCATGCTTTTCCCAGTTTTACTTCTTATGGCCCCATGTCCAGAACAAGACAGTAAGCAATATAATGAAATGACCTCTAGACCTGGAACGGAGATTCAGAGAGAAAGAATGGCTTTTTAAATTTAATTTATTGGGAAGAGACAAACACATATGCTTCAAAGCTCCCTGAAGTTGTATGCAATGGAGTTTACATTAGACACAACTTTCCCCTCCGAACAGCTCCAAGAAGTAATGTAGATATCCCATTTGAAACGGTTCCCACTTTGCAGAAGTCGCACAACAGACATGTGGTCTACTAAAAATGAACATTGCAATAATATGTGCACAATCACCCCTAAAGAAAGCGGAAATATATAATTAAATAGTTTTCATTCACATATATATTCTCTTTACATTGTAGTGGTTAGTTTTTGCAAAGCTGCAGTTGAATACAAAAGTACAGACAGAGGAATCTAGTCTCTGGTCAATGCCTATGCTGCTTAGGAAAGAGCACTTTGAGAAAAGCCACTGCACAGCTTTATGATCAAACCTCATCACAGAACAAGGAAGCGTTTGTCGTACCTTTTGGTCTGCTGGAGGAAATGGGCTAAAAGGGTTTCAGAGACTAAACTAACATTTCCTTCGTGCTTTAAAATATGGTCTGAAAGATGGGGAGAAAGCATGCCACTGTTGCCATCATTCAAGCTGCCCAACAAAGCTTTTGTTTATCGTAATTCAATGAACTAATTAGAGGAAGCCCAAGCTCAGACTGCCTGTCAGAGAATTTCGTAGCCACTCCGATGTGTACCTGTATGCCACTTTCAGGGATTCAGTTTTTGCTCAATGTCTTGACAGACAAAAGCTTAGTTGGGGAGGATATACCAATTGCAAATTCATGTCATTTAATTCAGAAATATATTTTCATGATGTCAGAATAGGTATCAAGTACTTTTAAGGATATTCATTTAACAAAATACATATATAGGTGTGGCACCTGAGATACAAAGCAGTCCATAAATGAATGCGAATGAAATACCCTCAATTCTCTAATTAAGTGAATTCACCCACACGTATTAGTGCAGCATGCATATTCATCACAGTACATGTTTGCATGATGCCGATTTTGAAGTTGCAACTAAATTACCCAGGTTAAATGCTTTACTCATGGGCTGACCAATAGAAAGTACAATGGGGCAATCCTAGTAAATTGTGCCCAAAATGCTCCAACAGATGTTAACAGGCTAAATTCCAGTCTGCTGTTGTAACAAAGCAATGGCCAGTTTTTGACAAAACGAACCCCCATTATGTAAAGTTTGTTCTGGCACAAGATTGCGTCATAGAGGGGTCTGCTTCACTAATGCACTGATGTTCTAAGAAACCCAGCACTCCAGCCAGTGATTGACCAATGTATTATTTATCATCAATGTTCACATACTAACCATTTTACTGTGTACCACGGGCTACATCAGTTATTTAAAAACATTCAAATCAAAACAATACAAGAGAGGCAAACTATGCTCATGGGCAATGTTGGCCAACAGAAATAAAAGCAATGCCAACAGCAGTACAGATAAAAAAAAAATTAAAAAAAAACGCAAATGAATTCGGATGAAGGACATGGCCTCAATTAAAAGCTACCACCAACTAAACGGCTGATAAATACCACCCTTGTTGACGACACACAACTTTATTTATAACAAGAGTACAGGCAGCTACAAAGTAGTAGTCGTGGGTTAAATACCATGGTAATGATAAAGAGGCACACTCAGCTTGTTCCAGAGTATGTGGGTGAATTGTCATATCGTCCTCATATTCATCATCTCCAGGTTATAAAAATAAATGAATTAAAAAGCTGATAAGAAAGCCTCGGTATAATACAACCTTTTATGAACTTGCCGCTGCAAACATCTGTGTGGCAGGATTTTTCTTTGTGTATGTGACATTATTGGGAGGTGTCTTCAGGTTGTGTGGGAGTGTGAGGGACGGAGAGTGTAATCCAGGTTTTAGAGGAAGGAACAGGCATTTCCTGGCCTTGGAGACCAGGCCAAAACGTTCTTTTCTATCCCTGCTCTAACACATCTGGTTCAACTCATCAGTGGACAGGTAAAAAAGCTTATGAGCTGAATCAGGCAAGTTGGAAATTCGGCCCTGCAGGGCTGGAACTGCCGGCCTTTTCGGAGAGCATGTATGATGCATACAATAGGGAGCATGGCTGGGGAAGAGGTGCTTGGCTATCAGGATGTCCATGATTGCATGTTGCGGAGCATGGCCTCGAAGCGCTCCATGGTCGGGGCCTGAGCGTGCTCCAGCTGGTCTGTAAGCCGGCTGTAAAGGCTGAAAGACTTCAGCTCCAGCCAGATGAAACCAAAGCGGTCATCATCAAACAGAACAAACAGGCCCGGCGTGCGCTCCGGACTTGTGAAGCCATGTCCCGCTATGAGGCCTGTTCCATAAAAACTGACACATATTCAGAAATTAGTTTATGTAGTTATTTTATTATTTAATTTAGCATCATGCCAAAACGTATTTACACACACACACTGAGTTTCAGCTAGGTTTATGCTGGGCTGCCACGAGGACTGGGTTGAAAATGGTTAAACGAATACAATAATACACATAAAATACTTATGTATTTTTATAGTAGTGTTTTACTGTAGTTCAAAAGCGTTTTTAATTACAGTTATATTACAGGGGCCAACACTGTACATCTTCATTTTTGGTTGTTTTCAATGTCCTGCACTGTTCAAGTCAACTCAGAGAAATCTATGTGGAAAAAAAAGCCAGCAAAGCCAGCGGTACTCACCACATCTTGCATGTGCGAGGGTACACCTCATTGCGAGCCATGACTCCTAAAGGCAGGACGAAGGGCTGAGTTTCAGGGCTAGGAGTATTTGCTCCGGCACCAGCCTTTTCTGCTTCAGCACCGCTGGCAGGGGAAGCTTCACAGGCCTCTGCCTCCGAGGAGCCCCCTTCTGCCTCTGAGGCAGCTGCAGCAGAGTCCTGGGAGCCTCTCTGGACTTCTTCATGCACTCCCATCACCAGGCGAGAGAGTTCCTCGATGCTCCGCTGGTGCTCCAAGTCAGGCAGCTGCACTCGCCGACTCAGGTCTATGTCTAAGGTCAGCTGACCCGCTGGTACATTAGGGTCACCCTGAGGCATTAGCAGAAATTCATCAACTTGGGTAAAAAGAACTGAAAGTGACCATTCTGTCATATGTGAACACACCACAGCACAAAGTGTGAACAGGTGAAGCTGCGGGGAGCAGTGTGTGGGCATGGTACCTTGCTCAAGGGTACCTCAGAGGTGCTTAGCGGTCTTAGGAATCAAATCCATGACTTCCTGATCGCAGGGCAAATTCCCTAACCACTAGGCTCCCAGCTGCCCCAGAAGGTAATTCTCACATTAAGCTGTTAAGAGGGACACTATGAACCACTTGGACAACATACTGAGCCAAACGAATGCCATTTGTCTGTTAAGGCTAAAGCCCTCACCTCCTCAGCAGAGTTTCAAATCTGAACACCACAGCTGGGTGACATAATGTCACAGCCAGGGTTAGAAGATTCACTTAAATTATATCTTTTCATTACTGATAGAAATTATGGAAGACAATGCAGAGTTTTAGACGAACAAAGATTTTATCTATATGAGCCAGGAGAAGAGACAGAGGCACTCACTGTAAGTTTGGTGGCTTTGGCCCGAGAGCCATGGAAGCTCAGCATGATGATCTCCAGACCATGGCTGCCGTAGGTGCCTTTGAAGAGGCCCGGCTCCAGCAAGTCTGAAGGTAGGCACGGGGGCAGGTATATTCGTCGGTACGTCAGGCAATTACTGCAAACACAGTACACATACTGTACAAACCCTGCTACAGACAGTGTTTAACAATATTGCTGTAAAAAATAACACCTTACACTTTTGACTGAAATGTTTTTTTCATACTAAGAATAAAGGGATGCTCTGATCTAAAAACAGATTTATTTACATTATAAGCGTGATAGTACACAGCACATAGGGCAGCATTTTAAGCCCATTAACCAATCCCTCTACACTCTTTACAAATACATGATAGCATATATCTGCATGTTGTTATTCATGTATAAGCATGGTCTCTTAGTGTATGTTTAACAGTTGAGGTGCTGCTACTGTATACATACAGTGAAAAAACGCCAATTTGTGATGTGGCAAAAAAGCCTATTTTTATAGTGTAAATCCTAAAAATATGCCCCCAAAACACTTTCATTTCATTTTATACTCAGCTTAATACATTACCCTTAAAGAAAATCTAAAGGCAAACCCATATCCATACTGTACAGTGTACACTGAACTGTCATCTCCTGCAGTGCTAGAAAAATGAGTAAATTATGTATTTTTCTGAATAATTTAGCACTAACTTTCCACAAACAATTATTAGTTCTGTTTCTAAGAAAAAACTGAATGACTGAACTGGCAATAAACTGGAGTTTACTGTATATATTTTACAACACACACCATCATACAGCAACACACATACACTCACTCATATTGGCTGGTGTAGATAAACTTCATAAGGATCAGCTCTTGCATGTGTTCATGAAAAATGTCCTCTAACGTCCGTCCCCATTCCTCCTCCAGCCATGTACGAAACTCCTGCATATACAAGCAGGGACACAAACAAAACCAATCAAACAGCAAACTGTACTACATACTACAAACTCAGGGCATAAAATACCACTCTACAAAAGCTGGCGATCAAACAATTTAATGAAACTAAACACCTCCTAGTCTCCTTCACAAGCTTCATGCCAGACCTGTTTTGATTTTTGCAGAATTATATAATACAAAATATATTATAGACAATATATTTTCACTACAAAAAATACATAGACTAATATATTGACCAAAATATATGACCCAAACAGCAATATATTTTAAATATACAAAAATTGCCACTTTGGTATATTGTAGTATATTTCTAAAAATACATTTATATATTGAAATTACATTTTCCATTATATTTATTTTCAATATATGCACAAAATTAATATATTACTTATATATTACAGGTATACAACCTTTTGAACACCAGCCCAAATCCTTAAACCTTAGGCCACCACTGCGCTGTATGCATTTGTTTGTTCTAATTGTCACATAAATTACATAAATTAATAAATGAAATTTAAAACAACCTAACTGATTT
>JBBPCW010000127.1:5373996-5393568 GCA_037974425.1 Phenacogrammus interruptus
AATGATACGCATAAAATGGGGATATTTTAAAAATATAATGGGGTCTATAAGTTTTTTTTTCTGTGCAGCCAGCGGACCGGTACCACATGACCCACGGCCCGGTACCGGTCCACGGCCCGGTGGTTGGGGACCACTGCTCTATAGGTTTTGTTTGGTTTCTTTTATTTATTTATTTGTTTTTTTTTTTTTTTACCCCTTTCCCTTTTTCTCTCCTTCAGGCTCATTTGTTTTCCTGTACAGTCCACTGCCTGCTGTGGCATCAGAGTGTGTGTAACTCTGCTGGTGGTGGGATCGATGATGAAAATGAGGAAGATGAAGGAGGGTTCCAGAATGAGCTTGAAACTATCTTGGAGAGTGCAACAAGACGAATGATCAAGAGCGACCTGGAGGACTTTGAGCTTGTATGTTTCAAGACGAGTTGCAGTTCAGAGCTAAATGTGAAATTGGTCTGAGATAAATAGCTCATGGCACTGTTTGTCTTACAGGACAAGTCTGCAGAGTTCTCCATGGCATCCAGTGTTGGTGTGAAGAACAGTATTTATGCTGTTCTAGTTATGGGAATGTATGAGGTTCTCATAGAATACAATTTCCTCATAGGCAACTACAGGTAATCTGACCTGTATATGGAGCTTTCTTACACTGACTTGTGTATTATTTTATACTTCAGAATCAGCAGATTGTGTTATACTGTGCCTCTTTGTGTGTTTGTGCATTGAGCAGTAAGAACCGCTTTCAGGAAGTACTGGAGCTCTTTAATCGTTACCATAAGCTATCTGAGATCTTGAGGGAAAAGTCTGGAAAGGGCAGAACGTCTTCCAGCAAACCCCCACGCAGTCTGCTGTCAATGGGATTCGTGTCCACCCTCCTCAGTGCTCTCTTCCGGTAGGTCATGCTGATTGTGGGGGGGAAAAGCACTACGTATGAAGCTGTATGCAGTTTTTAACAAGATGCACACAGTGCAAAATATACATAATCAACCCAAATGTAGTTGATCTAAGAAAGCAAACTTCAGACAGTGCATCAAACATCTTGTCTGATCAACTAAAAGTTCATGTTTGGGCGGAAAAGTGTATTAAAAAGTATTTTGCTGAAATGTATTTCACTTCATTACATTACTTTACAATCATATGGCAGACACTTTTATCAATAGCAGCTAACAATATCAGGACAGTGTGAGAACCAGAGGATAGTATTAAGTGCTAAATTAAGTGCTTTATGTAAAGATGGTGCATTAGGAGAGGAGATGCTCTCTGAACAGATGAGTCTTCTTTACTTAAATGAGAATTATTCCATGCTGATCACTGAACGTCTGCCCAAGACATGCTCTGCTTGCAAAACACTGGAGCTTCATGTATTATGTATTACTATTGAATGGCAGTTCTGAATGGACTAGGTGATATGTGGATTTATTGTTCTTCTATCCAGAGACAGCGCTCAGACACACGAGGAGAGCCTGTCAGTGCTGCGCTCCAATGGGGAGTTCATGCGCTACAGTGTGAGTGTTGCCCTGCAGAAAGTCCAACAGCTGGAGGAAACTGGCCACACGGATGGGCCGGAGGGTCAGAATCCTGACAAGACATTCCGCTACCTTTGCGACATCACCAGGTCTTACTTTACGCTGAACTATTCCACACTGGCTTTTGATTAAATTTAGAGTCACAGTTAATATACATGTTCCTATGTGTGTAATATAAAAATTAACATTACCGTTCTGTGTTCATATTTCCAGAAAAGAAAAAAAAAATGTACTGAGAAAACATGTAAAAAATGTTTTTCTTTGGGGAAAACAAAACTGAACACAGTACTAACTTTACCTCAGGTTCAGTTCCTACTAAACTGTTCTCTGTTGCATATGGACACAAATATGGTATTGACGGGAGGTTTAGAGTCTCCTCTTTCATCAGATTTTACTCTTTCACTGAGCTACCAGAAGTAAAAAAAAAATTAAATAAAACATGTCTGTTGTTAACTGTGTTGGAGGTAACTAAGACTTCTAAGGGTCTTTTCTCATCATTCAGTGTCCTGATGTGGCGGTACACTAATATTCCATCAGCCGTGGAGGATGCTGGGAAGAAGGAGAAGGGTCACAGTGTGTCTCTGCTGTGTTTGGAAGGGCTGCTGCGCATCTTCAGTACAGTGATCCAGCAGTACCCCAGTAAAGTGGCCAGCTTCCTGTGCTCCATCGGTGGGTTGTTTTATCCTCCTAAATGAGTGTTTTCCCTTTGTGAAATTAGAATGGGTTTTATCACTGTTTTCTCCAGCATCAGCAATGACACTGTATTTCTTTCCCATTAAGATGTGTCCGGGGAGATGGAGGATGAAGCTGAAAAGTCCAACCTGACAGAAAAAACTCCCTTCTACATCCGTCAGTTTCAGGTAGAACTATTTTTCTGATCCTGCACAGCTTTGTAAGAAGCATAGAAGATATTTGGTCACTATAGAGGTGGTGTTTGAATAGTGTTTCTAGTTTACATAGTTGATTACTTGACTTTAGTTAACATAGTTAATTACTTGAGATTACTTGATTTACATTGTGTATTAACAGGTTTGAGTCTGCACTTCTGACAAGATTTTCAGTATCAAAACAAGAAATGACCAAATGTATTTCAATTAAAACAAAACCCTATGTGTGACGATCTTTGTCAAATTATACAATTTTCTACTCACGAACACGGGTGTGGTTGAAGGTTTAGAATACATAAACATATACATCTAACTGTTTGTCTCGGTGTACAGCGCGCCCTATTCAGTCAGTTAAGTGGAGGAGAGGATGATTTTAACAGCAAAGAGGCTCAGCTGCTGGTCAGCATCCTCAGTGTATTGTCTCGCCTGCTGGAGCCCTCTTCTGAACAGGTAGCCATTCACACATTTAATTCCAGTTCCACGCATCGTCCTCGAATTGTGACATTAAAACGTCTCTCTGTTTTACAGTTCCTCCAAATGATTACATGGACAGTCAAAATTTGCAAAGAAACCAACTTCGGTGAGCTTCTTACTCTGTCTGTAGAATTTATAGAAACACATGTTTTGCCCTTTGCCTGTCATGTGTAGACAAATATTACACATTAGATTTCTCACTTACTATCACCCTTTCACCAACTTTATATTTTTCTTTTCTTATTTTCCTACTGACATTATTATTGGTGTGTGTCCACACTCTCTCTGGCCCTCGTTTGCCCCCTTTCTCTCTCAGAGGACATATCCTTCAGCAAGGGGCTCCTGTCTCTACTCTTTAGTCTGCATGTCCTCTACAAAAGCCCTGTGTCTTTGCTCTGGGAGCTGTGTCAGGACATCCACAGTGCACTGGGAGATATAGACCCGGTAATGTACCAAACACAAACGAGACAAAAGGCCAAGTATTACGTAACACACTCATCCCACACTCATATTAAAAATATCTCCGCCTGTTCAGGACTTGTGGATTTCATAAAAACTTCACAGTCACAGCAGTGTACAGCAACTCTCCCCTGCAGTGCACATTCAGTGTGAGAGCTTGGATCTTGGAAGTAAAGTTACATACAACCAAGAACGACTGTGGTAACTGCCAGGAGTTTGTTGCCAGTATAAGCAGGAAATTTGGCCGTCCATCAAAACCCCATTCGCATTTATTGAACCATAGTATTGTGACTAGTTTGCTATGACACATAACAGTTATTTCAAATGTTACCACTCATTGGCTTGTCCATTATAACCAACAAATGATGAGGGAAAAGGTAGAGTTGAGCAATATGCCAAAAAACAGACAAATAATCAGTAGCGCCATAGTGTAAAATAATTACACTATGTTTCAAATCAAAGGCAGAAGAAAATGTATGTTTTATTTTATACCCGTACCATGGCAAGCTGATATTTATTTTCTAGCTGATTCTCTGTCTTTGTTTCTCTGTCTCTGAGCAGGGTGTGGAAGTGGAGAAACAATCTCACTTTGCTATTGTCAGCTCAAAGACTGCAGCATCCGCTACAGTGAGTTGCCTGAGGCTCTGCAGTCTAGAAACCTCATATTGCAAATTTTTGCTATTAGGTTTGTTGAACTGGAATAGGGCAAACACGTGGAGCAGTCAACCCCCTCCCCCCGACACACACAAGTTACTGCATGTCATTAAATTTTGAATCAGTAAAATCTGGGGTTATGGATAATGAAGATAGGATTTTTCCTCTTTCCCTCTATCTTTCCAGCTCTTGGTTTTGTCTCAGGTGGGGAAAATATTAGATGAAGTGGACTGGCTGATTGCAAAGAAGAAAGGCCAGGCATCTTCTGATAGGACGCGCACAGGTGGCTCTCTAACACACTTTCACCAGTTCATTATTTTTTTTTCTTAGAGCATGTATTTTAGAACTGGGGTGAAATTACTGGGTTGTTTTGTGCATGTGTGTCTGTGTCAGGAGGTGCTACCCAGTCAGCAGGTCAGCAGGACCCTGTGGAGAAGGCAGTGACTCTGCAGTTGGGGACTTTGCTGACGGCTCTGAATGAACTAGTGCAGACAGGTCTGCCTTCTGGAACCTGCACTGACACTCTGCTGCGAGAACTCAGCCGAACCTACGCAATCCTCACTACTCTCATCAAATATGTGAGTCACACAGCAATACACAGACCTAACTGAAAGTCCACATATTTACATTTAGAGCCAAACTTTTTTTTCCAATTGTTTCATGTGCTTACCTAAATTAATTCTTTATAGCATAGACTTAAACAGTAATCTCCAGTCACCTTCCTGGAGCCTTTTTGCGCTGTATTATTTACTGTGTTCCTGATTATTTAGTGTTGTGCTCAGCACACGTCAACTGGCTATTTAACAGGTTCATCAGTTTAAAATGGTTATAGGGCAAGGAAAGCACAACTCAGATATTGGAATGTATGTTTGTGTGTACTCTGCTTAGTCATGTCTGGACAGTATATCTTAATCCGTGAGATGCTACATCTGTCTTTCGTCTTGCTAACCTTTCTCCTCAGATAGACTGAAAGGAAAACTCAGTAAAAGGCAAATGCTTAAAATGCCAAATCAGTAAGAGACATGTTCATTGTGCCAGATCATGACAGTGTGACTGTAACACTTGTCTGATATTAGAACAGAGTCTATAGCTTGTATTAGTATGAGTTATGAGAGCAGCAGGGCTGGTATATCCTCTCTTCAGCAACACCTCAGAATTAAATCGTTCTAGTCTGGCCTGGCTTGGGTAGATCTCACAGGTGCTGGCACAGGTTCAGTTTGGGCTTTATGTTTATACCCATGCAGACTTTTACTTCAGAGGTGTTTGAGGTACATTTTTTCATTGTACACCTTTGCCCTTAACTACACTGTTATCTGTAATAATTCACATTATTTTCACTGGTGGCAACAGCAAACCTGTCATTTGTCTGTGTTCCTGTACTTGTCTGGAGGGTTATTTAAGTTTTCATTTACTTTTGCAGTACATCCAAGTGTGTGCAACTCATCCTGGCCAACTACCTGCTCGACTAGAGAAACTGGTGAGAAGACCCTCTTAATGGAACAATTTACTCGTGCAGTGATTAAGCAATTTATTAAGAAAGCTTGTTTACCTAGCTGCCTGTATTTGTGTCCAGGTCAAGCTGTCAGGGTCTCACCTCACTCCTCAGTGCTACATTTTCATCACCTATGTGCAAGTAAGTTCCTTCTTTTCACTTGTGCTCTGCATTTTATTTTGGTTTGTTTTTACAAGCTGCATGTTCAGATTTAAGCTGTTTTTCAAGTAAGACACAGTTGTGGAATTCTTAAGCACTGATTTACCTCGCTCTGGAGAAGAGTGTCAGCTAAATTCCGTAAATGTAAATGTATGTTCAGTAGATGTGATGTTTTAACAACAGAGTGGTGAGTCCAATGCAGGAGCAAATGACAAGAAGAAGAAAAGGAAAGAAGAGGACGCTGTTATGGCTGCCTCTGTAAGAACTACTACACTTAAGCACATTTGTTTGTTCATTTGAAACCTGTACAGCTCTAAGATTTTTTTTTTTGGTAACTAAATTGCTTTAGGCTAAGATTCTTCGTGAGACAAAAGCCATCCCCACCCTGATTTTCAATATCGAACAATATGAGAAATTTCTCATTCTTCTCTCCAAGAAATCAAAGGTACAGTGAACAGTTTTATCAATGACAAACACAATATTACAAACATAAAGCAGTAATGTTTAATAAGCCAATGTGCAATGGCATCTCCTTCTTTAGGTGAATCTGATGCAGTACATGAAGTTGAGCACTTCCAGAGACTTCCGGATCAATACTGCCACCCTAGAAACTGCACTGCAAGAGCAGCAGCAGGAGAGTCAGCAGGTCAGTTTACCCACAATCTGCACTTAACATGATCCTCCCAACCCAGAACATTCTGTGTGACACTAAAGACCTTAACACCACAAGCTTAAACCTCCAGGCAAGTACTGAACCAACTGTTCATTAACTAGATTATTAACTAGGTTAACTCAGTTCATTAACTTTCTTAGATTTAAGTTTAAACAATGCTCAATACTGCAGAACAAATGCAATAAGCAAAATGACAACTATAACAAAATAGGTCCTTGCAAAGGATACTGTAACAGTCATTAGATAGCTTAGAAATAGAAAGCACAATCTACACCACTGAACAGTCAATGTGCTATTCTACACAGTAGAAAAGAACCAATACAGTTTCTGTCCTGATACATATCAGTATAAACAGTGTTATAATGCTTTTTTCCATCTCTTGACAACATTCTCTCATTGTTTTCTCAGAGTGAAGCATCTGCAGTTTCTGAGGAGAGTCAGGCACCCAAGAAAAAGAGAAGAAAGCAGTAAAAGTTTAGGTTTTCCTTTGCGTCAGGTTTTTCAGAAATATACCACTAGGCTAGTTCTGCCTAGTTCAGTGGTCAGTTTTCTCCTCCTCTCAAACATTACAACGGTGTTTGAACTGATTGCTTTCCTTTGACCAATGAACCTTTGGTAATCTCAATGATCTGATAGATATCCAGTGCTTCGCCTGTGGATTAAAAAAATTGTAAAGTTCAGAATGCATGCAGAAAAATCTATTTATTTGTATACTTTTTTTTTTTACTACACAGTTCTATTAGTAACAATTTCTAGTAATAAGTTCTCTGAATTCACAATACTGCTAATAAAAACTAAGCTTTCTTATAAATACATTTCCTGTCAACATCTTTTCTTTTTGAACAACAAAGAAATTGAAATATGTTCGTACTTGCTAATTAATTATCTGGAAAT
This sequence comes from Phenacogrammus interruptus, assembly GCA_037974425.1. Lineage (NCBI taxonomy): Eukaryota > Metazoa > Chordata > Actinopteri > Characiformes > Alestidae > Phenacogrammus > Phenacogrammus interruptus. The sequence goes on from JBBPCW010000127.1 coordinate 5,381,205, forward strand.
AGGTAGACTACAGCATATTTCTCTACTCTTATACATTTTAATAGAATGTATCTGTTGTACTCAGAGTATTTGTTCCCACAGTTCTGTTCAAATCTAAAGTACTGAATTAGTTGCCCTCACCTTGGGGGAATCCAAAACGTCGCTCAAGTCCAGTGGGGTTAGATGGAGTCACGCAGTCCATTGTGACCTCCTTCCTTAAGCACCGGTCAATATCTACAGCACTGAAGAAAGCTACAGACTGAGGGAGATCCTTCATGCCCAATTTGTAGGCAAACATGCACCTGAGGACCATACACAACCAATAATATGGAGCAACATGACATTTCATCTGCTTAAAGAATGGTTAGTATTATTTAAGAAAGGTCCAAACATTTAAACAAAAACATTTAGACTGAAAGCCATCAGAGATTAGTCTAGAAATAAATGTAACAAACCGTGTCAGAAGGTTTGTGATCTGCAGTGCGAGCGCTGCTCTGTAGCGGTCCTCGCTCTTAACTAGGTAGCGGACCTCATCATGAATACTTATACAAAAGCGGCCATCAATGTCGTACTCCTCCATCAGCCACCTCATAGCCACCAGCATCAGGTGAAGGTAGTCCACTGCTGAACTCTGAACCACCCAGTTCACCCTGCTGGTGATGAACTGAAAATGCAAGTTTGTAAAAATTGCCATGTTTATATAAGCGAATCTATTTAAGTTTCATTCCAAAATGTGCAGTAAACCCACAAAATTTGTGGGGGTTACGTTCCAAGTGCAGCCGTAAATTGTGATGTGGTAAAAAAGAAACAACCTAAAAATGTCTTTTTATAGTCTAGACCCAAAATGTAGCCCCAAATATACAGGTTACACTGAACTCCAGCAGTGCTAGAATGTAAATAAATATTACCCCTGTATAGACTATACTGTAATTCATGCAAGCCTGCTTTTTTGGGTATGCCCTGTGTACTTTGGTATAAGCAGGATAAATATAGTAATCATTTAATTTATAATTTATAATATTTTTAAATTTTAATTTTAATTTTTAATATGAACAAAATGAAAAACAAGAATACTCAGTGAAACACTCAAGATGTTCCACATGAGAAATTGTTCTGATTCTGGACAGCAGCTGCCAGAGATGCGTCACAGGGCAGCAGCCAGGAGAAATGAATAATACTAGGAGATCTGCAGTTTGTGGGGTTTCCGCAAACAATTATTAGTATATCCGTTTAAAACAATTATGGCAAACCTAAACGTTCCTAAAGTGGAAAGCAGCTGATGTGTATAATGTAAAACTAATTTTTCTAGTAAAGATGATATGATATACATCTTATACCCTTTTTCTCAACAACTTAAAGCATTAGACAATTCTTAAAATTGGCCCATGCATTTTGGAATGAAAACCTGGAAATATTCAGACACTTTAATCTACTTACAGTGCATTTGCCCACTTTTATATCTAGTATGTTCAGACTTAAGAGAAGTAACAAGATTATTACCCTGTGCCATGCTGAGAATGAGCCCCTATTCATATAATACCTGTTAACTGGTGGTCTTGACCACCGATGAAGTTAAAGGGGGGTATTGGTGCATCCATATTGTACATTAGGCTATATCTGTATATGTACAAGATCTGGAAATGTCACCTCTTCTTTGACAGCAGCAGGCTCTAAGGCTCTAGAGATTCTACAGCCCAGCACAGGCGTGGCAGGCTCCACTGAGTGAGCGATGCTTTCCAGCTTGTTAAACATCTCAGACTCTGTGCCTCCAGCCCACACTCGGCGGCCTACCAGATTCCACCTCCTTTTACCTCGAGTACTAAGGAAACAAAACATTTCAGACTGTTTACCAAAAGTAGCTTTTACTCTTGAACAGCTATGAGAGGTGTTGTTTCAATGTAAATTCAAAAAGCTGCCATTGCCCTATAATATATATAAAATGGCATTCTTTGCTTTGGTGCTAAAAACGATGTTTAAAAAATAAATGAATAAAAATCATTGAGAAGAAAAAAAATAATTTAAAAACTGGGTGACCGTGACCTTACTTTTGGCCGGCCAGTTTAGAAATCCTGCGTAATTCCTCTCTGGAGACAGTCCCATCTTCATCCCTTTCAACGTTTAAACCCAGCTCTTTTACCAACCACTCCCCATCTTCAGAGAGATGGTATCTGTGTCCACAATTAAATGTTATTTTAGCATTTAAAAAATCTTTGTATTTCCTTTGTCCAGTAAATTTAGTAATTCATGTAGCATCAGTGGCTCTACCTGCGCAGTCCTTTGGTCAGTGCATACATCTGCTTGGCTTTGCTGGCTGCCTCAGACTGGCTGAGCCGATGGTTGAACTGCATTAACAGGCGCTCAGCGAATGGCTGGCCTGCACCGTAGATTCGGCCGTAGTTGAAGACTTTGGCATGTTCACGGCTGATTCCCACAGCATCAGCAGTGCGACTATGCAGGTCGGTGCCCTGACTCTTCTTTCCCTGCAGGGTCATCCATCCAAACGCCGTGCAGCCTGACGGGAGCAAGACAATAGTGAAACCTTCATTTGTTAAAACAGAACTTCACACTGTTCCTGAGGGTGTGGCTGTACACCTAATCAGGGTGCTGAATCTGATCGATCCAGGGTGGGTGAGGGTGTGTGTTTTAATTTAGCCATATCACAAATTATACTACGAGTGGTTCCCACAGTTATGGCTGTGAGCAAGATTCAGTGAGAAGTGTGTGTTCATAAAAAAAACTTGCCACGTTGAAACAAACTGGGTCAAAGCCAAATCTAACTATAGTTTTAGGAAAATGCTGACCAGAGAAAATCCAGTAGTTTTTACATGCAGTATTTAACATATTGATGCTGCTGATTGAGGCATTTGGCACCTTAACAGAAGCTTTTGTCTTAAAATGCTGGAGAAGCAAATCAATATTGCAGCAAAGCTCACCAGGCATGCCAGCAAAGTGAGACTCTCCTAAGATGGCAGCAATCCACAGCTCCTGAGAGTCAACGTCTGCTCCCACTAGGTGATAACCTGGAGGTACCTGCACCATAGCTTTCAGTTCACTGCCCACACGATCCCGCTGCAAACACACAAACACGCTTTCAGTGGAACAAATCCTTGGTTTCAGTTCTAGTTTCATTTTGTTTGTTATTTCATTAGTTTAGTCTACCTGAGAGCTGTGTAACATTACTGACAACACATTTCTACCATTATAATAGGCCCTTATTCTGATGTCGCACTAATAAAATGTAATAAAAGAAATTGGTGTAAGTACAGAGGCCCTTGTTTTAATGTCACACTAATAAAATGTAATAAAGGACATTGGTGTAAGTACAGAGACTGCTCCAGAGCAAGAGACAGAAGAGTCAGAGTGCTTGGGGCATTACACGGGCATTGCTGGCAGTCAACCACGTTGGCTCGACGGCTCTGCGGGTGACCGTTCCAGCAGTAACAACCTGGGGCAAGATGGCACCATACTGCATCTCATCATCATAGTCATCATGTCTGAAGTAGGGTAGAAAAGAAAATAAGACTTAAGGGTTTTAGGGAAGTGAACAGTGTTATTAGTGGATGGTACAAAGTCACCCTGCCACACCTGCTAACATTGCGCGGCAGTTCCCCTTTCCGGAGCCAGACAACCTTCTGAGAACTAAACAGACAGAGGGCCAAAAACGTTATTTCAAAAGGATCAATGACGAGGCCAAAATCAATAACACAGGGCGTTTCACAGGATTATTTCTGTGTACCTGATGCGTTTCTGGGCATTTCTCCAAAATGAGATCATCTTGTTGATCTCCAGAGCACGTGTTGCGTTAGTTCCCCCTCTCCCTGCTTGAAGGGTCCCATCCTCCATTTTAGACAGGAAGTCTTTAGAGAAGGGGCTGCCCACATTATTTTCATTCCCATCCTGAAATATACAAGTACTACTGAAATCACACACAAGATTTGGCCATGTAGCGGATTGTTAATTAATCTAAAAAAAATTGATAAAAGGGAAGAGTTACCACACCTTATGAGGTAGCTTAAAATACCAACATCCCGGGATGCTGACATCATTGTAGGGTCCGTTACCATGGTGATAGGGACATTCGCTTCCACCCGTTTCCAGATGTGATACCTGATAGAAAGAACACAACTTCTTGTCTTGAAGTCCAGACAAAATAGAATATTTTAATTGATTTCTATAAGCATAATTTTTCCCTTCCCAAGGCCTGCAGAACCTTTTTGGCTGAGTGAATGAAAGCTGACCTGGGTCTTTTTGGTCCTCACTGTTCTGGACATTGACTCATCATCAGACGCCGCCTCCAGCAAACTCAACTCCTCCACCTAGAGGACACAACATATCAACACACATTTTAAATGGTTTAGATAATGATAGGTAATGAATTGAAAGTATGTAGTCAGCTTGAATGTTGCAATGAGGATGGTTTGCATAAAACTGCATCACTGAATCAGTGACAAGTTTCTAAAAGCAGGTTTGCTGGCCTGGTGGATACCATGTTGAAGCCTACATTTATTTGCTGCAACTTGCTTTACAAGCATACATTTCTCTTTTTTAAGACATGACTGCACAGGAACCAGATTTCTTACTTCTTTCCAGACATTGCTGTCAGTCAGCATGAGTTCTTCTAAGGGTGGACTGTCCAGGCACTGTGGCTGCTCCTTCCCTTTCTGGTCACAATGCTCCCTGTAGATCGCCTCTATTGCCCTGAAGCATAACCAAGTCCCAAAATAAATCACAAATACATTTTACTGTGAAACTCTCTCAACACCAAGAAATGTGATACATCTCATAGAATGTTTTGATTAGAAGGATGGCGCATTATATGGCAGAAAATTTCCAATTCAAAGGTAAATACAAAAATAATCATGTATTTTCAAAGGTGTATTTCTTGAGGCATAATATCTTGAAGCATAATGTGCACTTGCATTTTGATGAACAACTATTGACAATAGATGACACATGATGACACTATGGACAATAGATGGCAGCAAATGTCAATTTCACAATTAATTTTCAAATTTCTTAACCAAAATGATTCTGTGACTGCAGTTTTTCATAGTCAAACTTCATCTCTGTTGATATACTTTTGAAATCCTGGTTGTTTATTGTAATTTTTATTGTCATGTATAAAACCTGCTGGCTGGACCTTTGGAAGGTAAATTTAAGGGATTTATTTGGTCTTAAGGACCTGTACTGCCTAGGCTAATAAGAAAACATTGTCTGTTGTGTTGTTGTTATCAGTGCTGTTTTACCAATAGGGGCACACGGGTCCTTCAGTGTCCTCTGTAGTGTCAAGGTTGTCTCTGCGGCCTGGTACCAGGTAGCCCCAGCCATGCTTCTCTGTGTAGTGCAGGGGAAAGCCGTCCCAGGTTAGGCCCATGAGCTTAGGTGTGACTCTCATCTGCAGACTAATGAGACTGGCTCCAGGAGACCAAGCCTCGTCCTCTTTCTCCGACATTCGTGCACACAGCTTCCGATACCAGCTGAGAGATGGCAAGGATGAAGGAAAAGCAAATTCATGTACTTTGTGAACACAGATTACACATTTTATAAAAATGGACCCATTAAAAAGCAGGGTTTACTTTGGGTGTCCAGGCATGTGCTGTCTCCTCTTGGGAAGGCAGCCCACTTTCCCCTTTAGCTGCTCCAAAAGCTCTCTGCTGGGGTCCAGCCTTCCCTGCTCCACTTCCTCTGGGGGTCCTGGATCTGCAGTTGTTTAACATTTTGCTCTTATAAAGGGTGGTTTACAGCAAATGCAAAGAAATATGTCTCATGAACGATCAGTGTTACTAACCATGAACAAATGTCAAACAAATAAAAGAAAAATTAACATGCTCGGATTACTGGCATCTTTTTTTTTTTTTATTTGTACTTACCTTCATCCCAATCTTTCCTTGGGCTTTCACTTTTAGTAACTACTGCTGCATTCTCTGCCTCTTGCTTGGCCTTCTTTCTCTTGCTCACAGGGATTTTTTTCTGCTTAAACTCTTGAACATCCCACTCTAAATCCCACAGCCAAGGGTCCTCTTTGTACCTAATCATTAAACAGACATCAACTGTGCATTGACTGATAAAGCACTTAAAATATCAGGCATAATTTTGTAGACATATATGGACATAGACTGAATTTAATATCATATTAAATGCTGCCTTCTCTTGTACTTTTTGCAAGCTGAAGCAAGAAACACTTGAAATGTTGTCTATGAATTTAAACTAGTAAATATCTGCAGCGCATATGAAAACAACTCAGCAAAACAGTCATTTTTGCAGTTTTACCTGTCATCCTGCAGTAACTGGCAGGCGTCATCTGCCAGAATCATCAGAGACTTCTTCATCTCTCTTTGCAGCTCCTCATACGTGTCCTGGGCATCTTCTAAATACCGCCCCCAGCTCTGATTGACAGGCAAGTAACTGACACCCATCTCCAGCATCCCTGCAAATGTTACTGGATGAGGGCACCTACAGAAATATCAGTTTGAAGCCGGGGTTTATTTACTAAGTAAATGCGATAACTGATTCAGTGGGTGGGGTAAGGGCAGAGTAGCCAACAAGAAGAGCATAACTACCGCTCCATGAAGAGAGACAGCTCCTGGATGTACACATCATGAGTGGCTAGTACATCTGAAGCACAATACTGCATCAGCTCCTGGAAAACAAACACAAACTAAATGTTAGGCAAGTATCTTTTAGATTATTACTAAGCCAATAAGATACATTATTGATTAAATGCAATAATGTTAAAACCTAACTGAAAGACTTTGAATACTTTAGTTTTAGGACAAATGCACCAAATAAAAAAGAATTTGTGTGTGTGTGTGTGTGTGTGTGTGTGTGTGTGGTACATAATTTTGGTTTACAAACTGCGGCCATCTTTTCACTTACTTGGAAATTGTTCCTGACATCACTCATGCTGCCCTTTACAAAAATATCCCTGGGCTCTTTCTGCAAGGGTTCCCCTCCAACATAGAGAGCATGGACATCAGCTAAGTTATTAATACTGCTGATGTTAACCCAGTCCCAGCAGCCAATCTATTTACAATACAGACAAACAAATCACACTTCATTCAGTGTGAAAATTCACATGAAACATATTCTCAGTAACTAATTTATCCTGACAGCCTATTGAAGCATATTGTAGACAAAGAGTCAAAGACCAAAACAAATATTATAATTATATATAACAGTATAATTATTATGTGCTCCAATTCCCTATATCCTGCACACAGTGACTGGGACTTGCGCTAGACTAGCACATATCAATTGTTTGTAAGGATACAGACCCCTGGGCCCTCAGTGCGTCGACCAAGCTTTTTCATGTGCTCCTTAACTTCTTGCAGACCTCGTCTCTTCCCGTACTTGCTGGCCATCCAGAGTGATCGCTGGAAACCTGTCAGCCCTGAAATAGCCATGTGGAGGCTCATCGTGTCCAGGAAACGCATCTTTGAGCCCTAATTAAGTTCAACAATACAAAAGGAAAATGTGTAACTGATCGGTCAGCACCACAGTATAAAAGAATAGTAAACACCGCTTTACAGCTGTAGTAGTTCTAAATAATGAAACTGAAGTCCTAAAGGAATCAACCAAGAGCCTAAATGCCCAAAAAATGTCTAAAAATATCTTTAGTATTTCACACACAAATCCAAAATACATACTTTCAGAAGGTACTGTTCTTTAATGTGTGCTCGGTCAAAGCTGACATTGTGTCCCACAACGAGCCTTTCCTTCCACTGTCCACTCTTAGGTCTGCTGGAATTTTGTGGAGTCTCCAGTGGGATGAGGTCTGCTAATGTGAGCTGACTGGACCAGGTGTACCTCTCCTCAACAAGTCTCTTACTGCACCATGAGTACCTGGGGAAATCAATCCATCAATCAATCAACCAACACTCATTCACATCTGTTTTAGTATTTTGACTGTCATGAACACAGTTGCCCTTCTAATCACATCAGCAGTGTTTAGTTGGTTAGATTGATGTAATGCAGGGAAAACAAGAACTGAAGGCTGTTTCTCACCAGGCCGTTGGAGACACGGCCACTGCCAGGGTGGGACAGTGACCCTCAGCCATGCAGACTTCCACATCAAAAACCAGAGCGTTCTCCTCTGGGAAATCCACCCTCTTGTGTTGTCCATCTGGCCCATACTGTGTCCAGCCCACTTCCCAAGCCCATGTTTTGGGCATCCGAGGGAGTTTTGTTTGTTGGAGCCAACTTGCTGCTACTAGGTAAGGAAGGCTTTGCGTCTTGGCCAGAATGCAAAAGTGGGCGTCAATGTCTTCACCGTACAGCTGCGGCAATTTTAATTTCACATCGGGTAACAGTCCTGCCTCTTTCCCCCAAAGTTTCTGTTTCTCCAAATGCCTAATGCTTCGCTCCACATCCTCCAGTGCATACTCCTGCTCTGAGCTGCCAAAGATCTGCTCTTGAAGGTTCCTGGAGAGCATCTGGATGTTCAAGGGGTTTATGCGGGTCTCATTGGAGCCCTGTTGGAGCTTGGCTTTGGCTGCAGCTGTACACCATCTCCTCCACAGAGCAGCCGAGGAGCATTGCCACGGCTGATAGGACAATAACCGGAGCATCTCCCTTTAACATGCAGTGACTACTCAGGTCCTGTAAAAACAAATTGCAGACAAAGGGTCAAACCCAAATAGCCTGAGCAATAATAACAATCTCAGAATTTTGCAGCCTTAAATCTACTTGTACGTACTCAAAAGCTTACAGTCCTCAGTAGGTGAAGCAAGTACTCTATATGGACAAAAGTATATGGCACTTTGCATTCAAATACTGACTTTATTGTGTAGTTAGTCCACTGATGTTGGACGAGAAGGCCTGGCTCATTATCTTTGTTCTAGTTCATCCCAAAGGTGTTTGATGGGGATGAGGTCAGGGCTCTGTGCGGGCCAGTCAAGTTTTTCCAGACCGAACTCATCCAAACATATTTTTATGGACCTTGCTTGGTGCACTGGGGAACACAGTCATGCTGGATTAGAAAATGACCTTTCTTAAACTGTGTCCACAAAATTGGCAGCATTGCGTTGACCAAACTTGGTATGCTGAGGTATTAAGATTGCACTTCACTAGAAGTAAGAAGCCTAACTCAAACTATGTACATATAGTGTGTCTTGGCTTAACTTTTCAGATCTTTCCTACAGCAAAGAAGCTATACAAATAAAACAGCGAGCATAAAGAGGTATAGAGGTGGAGGTGGAGATTTCTTAAAAGACTTACCAGACAAAACGATGCATCATCCACATGTGTACAGGGTGAGGGAGCAACAGAAGCACTTTCACTTGTGTTTAAAACAGAGCTGTAGGGTCTACAATACAATACAAAAGCTTTTCTTTCAGTTATTTAAAAAGTTGCAGGTGTTTATAACCTGCTCACCCTGTAGCCTGTTCCGTTGTATATACCAAAAGCTCACGAGTCCACCTGTTTGTGTCTATGTGAGTATGTGAGTGTGTTTGCCTGTGTGTGTGGTGGGGGCTGACAGGCTGAACCCACATCCATCGTGACCTCTCCGACAAAAACGGTCTTTTCCTCTCCACAGCGACCCTTCGTGGCTGAGGGTGGTGGGAACAGCTCAGAAACTTAAACGATTAATTAAATACGTATTTATAAGCTACACGTCGAATTAGCCCTCATTTGTGTAGTAATTCATTAGTCTGTCATGTTAAAATCTGCATTTCTGAAAAACAGTTTCGGTGTATTTTAATAAAAAAAAATAGCTGCAATTGCGGTGCTTGTTCAATAGAAATCGTATTTTTTCAAGTGATCTGACCATAATGCCTTCGCAGGAGTCCAGTTATGGGTAATAAAGTGCAAACAAAGCATAAAATGTGTACGCTTCATTCGTGTGAGTAAGACTGAAAAGGGAAGGATTTTCCCGCCACTCCAGAGGCCTCGTGGCCTAATGGATAAGGCGTCTGACTTCGGATCAGAAGATTGCAGGTTCGAGTCCTGCCGGGGTCGAAATTTTCAGCTTTTCTGTTTTTCTCACCCAAACAGTGAGAAAACGCGAACAGATTGTATCTGACTCCACATAAGCCACGTTAAATATTTACTCGTGTACGATCACTGTTATGGAAATTTTGAACTCATATTTTGGTTCGACTGCAGGTAGCACTGCATCATAAAAATGCGTGTGAAACTGATTTATTCAAGGACAGCTTACTGACAAGTACACCGGATAATACAATTAATCATGCAAAAGAAAATCAATAAAATAGATAATAAAAATATTAAATATATTAAATATATTTAATATTTTAAATATTGAAATATTTTTTATTTGTTATTTTATTAAAAATAGTCTCAAATCGGTGCTAGACAACAAACGGGTGCAGTTTAGGGGCAAGATAAGGGAGGTAAGGAAGCTTGAAGAGGTGAGTTTAATGACAGGATTTAAATGCAAGAAAACAGTAAATGTTGTAGATTTTCAGAAGAAGGACGGTCAGAGAGTTAAATGATCTAAACCTCAAGGTGGGCAAACAAGCAGGTGTATTGATTGCATTTTTAGCTTACATTTATTTTAAGCAAATGCATCTATTAATTCATTCTGGTCACTGAGTACAAGCTGTGTGTTTTGTACATCACAATTTTGTAAATCAGAATGAGAAAACTTTATTGATCCCTGAGCAAATTGATTATGTTTTGACTTCACAGACACACACAGGCAAGAACAATATAAAATTTAAAGCCTGAATTAAATGCCAAATTAGATCTTAGTAGAAAACACTACTCAAGTACTCTAGTCTAAATGTACCTGCTGCTCAGTTTAGTGTAGTTTATTAAGAGAATTATATGCACCTGTCTAAAAGTTTTGCAGCAGAAAAGAAAATGTAATGCATGCTAAAATGGAAGTATTTTCCAAATTAAGATGTATGTCTGGTACACTATATGGACACAAGTACTGGGACACACCTATTTTGAAGGCCAGCCTTAATACTTCAGCATATTAAGAAATTTTGTGGACACAGTTTGGGGAAGAACCTTTTCTGTTCCAGCATGAATGTATCCCAGTGCACAAAGCAAGTTCCATAAAGACATGGTTGGTATGAGTTCAGTGTGGAAGAGCGTGACTGGTCCACACAGAGCCCTGACCTCAACCCCATCCAACACCTTTGGGATGAACTGGAATGTGGATTGCGAGCCAGACCTTCTCGTCCAACATCAGTGCTCTACCTAAAGAGTGGACACAAATTCCCACAGAAAATCCAAAATCTTGTGGAAAGCCTTCCAAAAAGAGTGAAAGCTGTTATGGCTGCAAGGCGGACCGACTCCATATTAAAGTATATGTGTTTGAAGGCAATGTCATTAATGTGCGTGTTTTTGTAATGGTCAAGGGTCCCAAAACTTTTGCCCATATAGTGTATTTCAATAGTCCTTTTTACTGTTTATTATAAAGGTGGTCGTTACTGCAGTCGCGTATTCTCACCACCAGGGGACAGTATCGTCCCACATAACTGAACCCAGTGGTATTGCTTGGCTGTAATGTTTCTTTGTGCTATAATTTTGCCCTTTACTCATTATCCTCTGCAGTTGTATAATATTTGAAACGACTAAAAAAAATCCCAAATGTCTACAATTTGTGGGAATTACCTGTTTTTATTCTGAGACTATAGGATTTCGTATGTGCTAATAATTTAATTCTGGTGCCTTCAATTCAGGACACGTTAGAGTTTGAATACCACTTTAAATATATTCTGTATAATGTACTGGTGTATATCTGCGTTCTATATAATCTTTAGCATTAAGACTTTATGGTGAAGACAACTTGTTTGCTGGGAAGGAGGAAGCCTCAAAGATCCCAAGAAACAAATGGTCAACAACGTTTACAAACCGTAACCTGCGTAATTAACGTACTCACTGAATTAGAGGCAAACGCAAGCAGCGTAGCCCGCTGCAGCACGTGTTTCCACAAATGAAACACACAAATCTGGGCTGAAATTAGAATGAAGGGTCGTTTAGACTGACGATTTCTGCGCAGAAAGACTGATGTGAATTATATAACCTGTTTACAGAAAAAGGAAGATACAAACATAGCCCATATGCGTAGCCTACATCCTGTCCACATCTTTTTGTTAGGCCTACACTGTGTGAAAAGGAAAATGAACCTTTTTAGGATTTAAGAAGATTTTACTGAAATATTATGCAAGGCTTGGGATTCGTAATGGGTAAAATCATCCACATTTCAGTGTGGATTTATTTAAACACCATCCTAGCACCAGTTAATTTATAATGACACAAATAATCAAACCATAATAAAAAAAGTTATTTTATATCATCCTGGGGACATTGCAGGTGATCCTTACAATACACAAAATGCACACACACACACACACACACACACACACACACACACACACACACACACACACACACACACACACACACACAC
>JBBPCW010000127.1:5413545-5427936 GCA_037974425.1 Phenacogrammus interruptus
CACACACATACACACATACACACACACACACACACACACACACACACACACACACACACACACACACACACACACACTCATGTGTGTACCCCAGAATTAACAGACTCCTGCAGAAGACTGTAAGCAAATTCCCTATAAAATAGTTTAGGGTTCAACAATGTTTTCATGACAAAGAAACAAATTAGTGACAGGGAAGAAATGTAAATGTTTGTATATTTATATTCTATCTGCAGGAAATCTGAGAAAGATTCAAATGCTGTCTCTATCTCCGACTAGGATAAAATTCAGATAATTTCTGTGCATTTTTGTGAAATGTTTGTGCCATTTAAAAATTAAATATGAATTTGTAAAAGCATTTACATATAGATATGTATATATATATATATTTTTTTTGCTCTCATGCAGTAAGTGTACATAAGATTAGTCAAGTTGTCTGCCTTCAGATTCTGAATTCACTGATCTTTAAATTACAGGACAGACTGTTCTGTTCATTTTAAATCCTATAAATTAACAGTTATTTAATTAAATTAAATTAAGGTAGTCAGGTTGCTTACTTAAAAAAATCTTTTAGGTGTGCTCGACTGTTTTATAATAAGCATATGTACTATACTTGATGTGATACTGTACAACATGGAAATCATTTCATATTACGTCACTTGGCTTCAAATGATTTGGCTCTCTATTTTAAGGTAAGCCATTTTTGCCACCAGCATCTTTTAGGAAAACTGAAATTTAGGAGATGAGTTCTCTAAGCTAGACTGTTTGCTGCCTGTCATATTAAAGCTTTTATATCATATACATATGTGTTTTTATTTCATTTTAAAATCCATAAAATATTAGCCAAAAATTTATTACTCTCTGAAATAAGGACCAGAATTGTTCCTTTCGGGTTCTAAACACTCACCCTGGGGTGATGCCCAGTACCCTAAATTAAATCACACTTTCTGAGGCATTTTTTAAAGGGTTTTGATCCCGTTGTGACTCTGTGAAAACAGTAAATTATGAAATTGTATCCTTTCCTCTGGGAAAAACGAATGTAATGTGCCTCTGAAACCCATCTAACGTTCACAAGTGAACTGTATGAACTATATCGCACCTCTCTGTGTTTTATTAGACAAGAATGCCCCATGATCATTTTTGAGTGTATAATGTATATGACTGTATAATTATTAGACTTTATTTAGGTCTCACAACTGAAAATACTGCAGCTGAAGCTTTTCTCTTTTCTTGCTGCCTTCTGCTGCGCTTGAGCATGCAATTTTTAACATTTAAAAAAAAACTTGCACTTGCACTGTGGTCACAACTTTATGGAGAGGTTTTACTGTGTAAAATGTGAAAAGTCCTTTTACAGATCTAGCAATTATTACAGTCTTAGAATTATGCTAGATTATGAAAAATATGGAAAAAAACCAAAAACAAACACAAAAGGATACAACATTTATATTGAAGGTATCTATGGAATGTAATTGAAATATGGAACGCATGTGATGATGGCACTCTTCACAGATGATAACTCTTCACTAAATGATAACTTTTGTAGTTAATAGTTATGCTATAATAAAAGCTTTTTAATTTGTAACAGAAGAGTAAATGTAGCACAGATATAGTGTGCTAGAAATATTATGATTTTTGCAGCAAAAATGGATTGGGTATTTTCAGCTTTTACAGTACATGTTGTCACTTTAAAAGGCAAAAACACTTTAGACAGGCTTATACATACAGCAAAAAAGCTTGTCACTCTAAAGTTTTAACTGGTAACACAATAGCTAGACTATATGTTTCTAAGAAAACATCAAGTCTATACTTATGCACACAGATGTTCTGACCAGGTGCCAGCGCCACAACAGCTCACCATTTAAAGGACTAGTCAGACCAGCCACCACTTTAAAACCTCTTACAGGTGAGGTGAAATCCTTGATTATCTGGTTACAGTGGCACCTGTTAAGGCAGGTGTGGGGACAAAAGTCTAGCCCATCTGTTCTGATCCCACAGAAGAGCTATTGTAGTACAGACTGCTGAAAACACACAATACGAAGTTTGTAAAGAGCCATGTGGCAACAGTCACAATTACCTTGTTGACCCCTGTCCACCTCTAAAGCACCAACAAAGTCAAGTAAAGTTTATTTATATAGCCTGTTATCATACAAAATGATTATTCAATGGGCTTTAAAGGAATATAATAAACAAATAAATAAATCAGGGAGGCAAGGAAGAAGAAAATTAAAGAATGAAAGAAATTAAAGAATGAAAGAATAAAATAAATAAATGAATATTAAAAGTGCAATGGAAGTGCAGACATTTGAAGGAAGGTGGAGGAGAAAATTTTGCAGCTTTTTAAAGCTACAGTCAGTGCATTTCTGGTACTGATGGCCAGTTAGTTCCTCCAGTGGACACCATTTAGCTCTTTTCACCACTAGAGACCCACTAGGATTGTAAACATCAAACATATCAAAGTCAAAGTCAAAGTCAAGTCAAAGTCAAAGTGAACTTTATTGTCATTTCACCGTATACAAGTATACAGGGAAACGAAATGGCAAGAGCTCTGGATCAGCAGTGTATATACAAATAATATTTATTCAAAAAAATTTATTTGAGATGTATTTGGGGACCAAACCATTGATTGGCTTGAACATGATGAGCAATGCTTTGAAATTGATTCTGTACTGAACTGGGAGCCAATGCGAGGACCTGAGAACTGGAGTGCTGAGGACATGAGAGCTGGACTGCGCTGCAATAGAAGTAAGCAGGGTGTGTGTTGCTGCAGTGGGGAAAAGATGACAGCAGGATGCATTAAGAGAAGAAGGCAAGCTGGGAGTGTGATGCTGAGAGTGACGTTCTGCTGAGAAACCGTGGGTCCTGGCGTTTCTGTGGATGTTACTTTGGCATCGACCACCTAAACACTGTTGTAGACCAAGCATGGCTACACTGATTTCTAATAGTAGCGTTCTCTTTCAGCAGGATCATACTCACCACCAGACTGCAAAAACTGTTACGGAATGGTTTGAGGAACAAGACACATAGTTCAAGGTGTTGATTTGAGCTCCAAATTCACCAGATCTCAATCTGATTCAGTATTTGTGGGATGATTTAAAGTCTGATCCGCTGCTTACAAGACAAGACATGCCTTGATTAATCAACCTGTTTTGGCAGCACTAAGGGTCATTAAAAAAAAAAAAAAACAGACTCTTAAAGAGCTTCTACCACCATGCCATACAGACTCTAAACAAACACCACAAATAACACCATGTCTGTAGCACACTACCTACCATGACACCTACCATCTCCTTTTTCTAGTTATTAACATATATGTGTACATGTATATACTTATCCATCTGATTACTACAATCTCACTGCAGTACATTGGCAATAAAGGCATCTTTATCTTTAGGTTTATCTACAAAATGTAAGGCAGGTGGCTAACGGATGGCTGACACAAAACAAGAAACAAGAAAGTTCACCAATAACATCAGTGCTGTCGGATGAGCCATTAGAAAGCAACATTCTTCATGGAACATGATTCTTTTAGAAGCCCCTCATGATGAAGATTGTGACAAATAAGGTTTGTAACCCTTAATAATTCGCCTGGAATTAGTGTGAATTTTAATTAATATTACTACTGGTTTAACTTTTTGAATCAGACATCACTGACAAAGAATATTAAGGTGGAAAATTTGAAAGATAAAAATGAATATGAACAAAACAAAAAAAATGAATAGCTCAATGCTTGTTTGCAGAAGCTGAATAAAAATAGAAATTATTTTCAGATGTGAGCATTTTTTGTGGCGTTAGTGTAAAACCACAGATTGAGTTTTTGGAGAGATACATGTATATGTATGTTACACAATGATAGGATTTTAGTTTTTAGGGGTTTAACATTTTATTTTGGAGCTGAAGGATCTCAGAAAGAAAAGAACAGGGATGAATTTGTGCTGTTTTGTTGTATAATAAATGTGCAAAAAAAAAACAATACAAAAATACACCACAAAATTCAGTTGACTTTCATTTTGTACTTAATTGTGCTTCAGTTGTGCTTAATTTATTACTTATACAAGCTGTAAGATTTTTAAATCTTTTTTTTAAAAATTGTTTTTAGGCTCTTTTTTATTTTTTAAATAAAACGCCATCTTCAGGTCAACACCTGGAAATTTGGAACTGAAACGCAGAGAGAGAGGCTTTTATTTCAAACCTTAAAGCCCCTTGGTTGCCCCCCTACTCTTTAAAAAAATGTATATGAAATCTAAATCTAATCATTCACATTTTTTCTAGTATGAGCCTATAG
Organism: Phenacogrammus interruptus; assembly: GCA_037974425.1. Taxonomy (NCBI): domain Eukaryota; kingdom Metazoa; phylum Chordata; class Actinopteri; order Characiformes; family Alestidae; genus Phenacogrammus; species Phenacogrammus interruptus. The sequence continues at coordinate 5,417,825 of JBBPCW010000127.1, forward strand.
TTATAGGTTTACGTTATATAGCTCTCGCCTCCCCACAATCAACAGCAGATAAATGACCTGCATTTCCCTTTTCTGACAGAGACGAAAGCTATTATATTCTATTTTGAATCAAATTATCACTGATGCTAATTCATTTAAGAAAGTCCTTTGTGATGCATTCTTGGTCTACAAAAATGTTGCCCAAAATCTCTGTGATCTCACAAAAACGTGCAGCTGTTCTGCTAAACCCTTAAAACACACCTACATAAATAAAAACAAGGGAAATTGAAAGATAAATAGAGAGACAGACAGAGAGAGAAAGTGCAGCGTGCAGCCACACGTCAGTCCCACCTTCGCTCAGGACTCTCTTTGCGCTCCTCCTGTCATTCACGCCCCTCAGAGGGAGGCTTTGTCCTGAGCTACAGGACACACGCACTGAAAGGTATCCAGCCAGGGCTCAGGCGGGTCTGAGGGAAGGTGGTGTGTGTGTGTGTGTGTGTGTGTGTGTGTGTGTGTGTGTGTGTAGGGGGGGGTTATGACTCTTTGTCAGTAGATGATTCCTGCACTGAGCTGTAAGTCACAGCTCCTCTGCACAAACGCTCGGTGTGTAGAGCAGAGCAGGAGGCGGAATGGATCAGAGCTAATCCTCCGCTCTAACAGCACACTTAACCAGCTCACAGAGCACAGCTGCAGGTGGGCTGGAGTGAGACGTGCGGCCTGCAGAGCGCCAGCAAAGAGGGACTCTGTACAGGAATTGAGAAATAGCACAGTGCACAGTGGAGGGCCATATGCAACAAGCACAACAGTTTGGGGGTTAGTTCGATTTTCTTGACTCAAGCAAGCACTCACTTACAGGGAAAACTAACTAACCCTAGACTATTTTTACATCTGTTTTAACTGCAATACCTACAAACCACTGTGAACTGACTTCCCCATCTTTGCCCACAACTGTACTACCTTGTCAACTGTTTCCAGGTTGGACAAGCTTTTCACAACATGTGACCTCAGCTCAGTTTTTGTAAAAACATCTACATCTAAAGTGAGTTACTGTTAAGATAAAGATGGTGTAAATCTCCCACCCCAATCAACAAAAAAAATGGCTGAAAACCCACTTACCTGTCAAAAAAAAATATATATAACACAACCCAACCCTTCCTTTCCCCACCAAAAAAAATTCAGATAATCAATTATTTAGGTTAGGGTGTGCCATACACAGTCGGAACTCCTGCTCCTCTAAACGTATTTGCACGGGGACATTTTGTTCACTGTGAAGAATTGATATATGTTTGATGCAGAAAAAACACAATAATATACTGTTCTCTTTAAATCTAGCACATTGTTATAAAGTGCATTCTAGGAGAAACAAACTATCTTGGGAAACCAAGACCAATACTTTGTATGGAGCGTCACACCATTGCTTGAAGTGTTGTAGTTTTGCTCATTTGCTTTGATGTTTTTCATTTAAAGTGTCTCATGAATTTGTCACAACATATTATCCCATGCAAAGATTGTTTAAATGATTAGTCTTAATGACTGGTAAAACTGCCTCTTACTATTGTAATGTGATGGTCAGTTGAAAGCATGTTTCATAAACAGTACTATGCAATTGTAAGAAAAAATGTTGCATAGTTACATAGATTTGTCATGTTTGGCTGTATTTTTACTGGGTAATGTAGCAAACCTGAGGACCCTCAGGCAGTATATTAGAGCTCATATTTGAGCTGTAAATGCAGGGGTACAGAAAAACAACAGTGAACTACTGCCAATAAATCACTGTAATATTACAGTGTTTATTTCTAAGAGTGGTGTTGTGTTTTAAACTGAAAATTCACTGCTGTTTGGGCACTTTAAACAAATATAGCAGTATCTTCCGCATAATAAAGAATAATTTAGGCGTTTTGACAAAACAGATCGATTGAGATGTTTGGTGAAACTACATAGGGCTTGTAAAACCTAGGAACATATGTAGGTGGAAGGTCAGTTGTTTAGTAACAATGAAACACATAGGTGGGTATGAAAATGTAAGAAGATTTTAAGGCCACAGCTCATGCACCAAAAAATACAAAAATGAAATGTTAGTGTCTGATCTAGATTCTAGAATGTTGTCTTTCTGTTCACACTGGTCTGCTTGACCTCTGGTTGTTACTAAGGCAACCACCTGCATTAGAATATTGGTGTTGGGTGCGCTCTGTCCTGAATAGTGAACAATTTTCAAATTGTATTTGAGTTGACTCTCAAGTCTAAACACTACACATTACTCATGATAGAACCATGAGACAAAATGTTTTTCCACATCCCTGACATAACAGCTACTCACAATCCCTAAAATTATTTATAGTAATGACATTTTTTCAAACAGAATTAGAGATATATGACTGTATCTGTGCTGACAGGGATAGATGAGCTCTACCCAGTTTATTGAAGTGTTTATGGACTTCTTTCAGCGGTTTACAGGGCAGTTAACGTAGGCCATGCACAAGACTTTCAAAGGTTTTCTTGTCCTTGGGTTCCTTTTGACTTTGGCCACTAAACACATTTACGAATACTGGATTGGATGGAAAACACCTGTACGTATAGATGTAAATCTTTATGGGTACAGAATAGTCATGCATGCCTTTTTCTGCTCTGTGTGTATGATTTTTTTTTCACCTCATTAATTAATCTAAATTTGTGATTTTCTGTCTCTCTCAAGAATGAATGATGGTATGAGTCACTGCGCATTGTATCTGGTGCTTAGCATGCACAGTGTACAACCACCCCCCAATTCCAAACGTTGTTTCTCACACGCTAACAGCTCCACCCAAGTGCGCTTTCCCCACTTTCCCACCCTTCAGCTCAGCATGGCTGTCAATCAAGCCAGAGCGCTGATCCAGACAGGCAATCAGTCATCAGCCATGAAAAGAGCCCTCTCTCTTCCCTCCTTACCCTCTTTTAACGCTCTTTGCCTCCTTTATCCCTCCTGTCCCCTCTCTTTCTGAATGGGCGTGACGGTCTTAATCTCCCACACTCCTTCTCTCAGTTCCCGCCGCTGTCTCGCTCGCTCTCCACCATTGGCTGCCTTAATCACCAGCAGGGCAGACAGTGCTGGCTTTTTTTGGCGGAGCACAACATCAAGACCCCCCCCCCCTACACTCCCCGTCACCCCCGCCCCCAGGTCCCAGCTCAGTGTCCTCAGGGTTGGGGGCCCCCCTCAGCCTGGGGCCCTTTCAGCTTTGGCAAAAGGATCATGTCATGAAAGGGGCTTGATTTAGTTTTAACAAGGTGCTGTGTCCGGCCTTTAAGTGGCAAATGAATAAACATAAGACGAGAGAGGCCTGCGGGGTGGGGAGTGGAGGGGAAGGCCCTGAATACACAGGAGGTGGGGTGTGAGCTATTGGAGCGTAAGAAAAATGGGGTGCGCTCCCTCTCTCCCTCTTCTTCTCCACAGTAGCCCAGAAGCAGTTAATTAGAGCGCTTTCTCTACTCACATGGCTGCTGAGATCAGAGTGGTTTACACCCAGGCCCCCTATAGAGACAGATTACGGCCCGCTTTCTTCACCATTCGCAGGAAGAAAAATATTTCTGATGGCTGGCTCATAAGCAGAATCAAAAGGTTGCAGCATTCGAACAGGAGACCAGCATGGAAACTTTACTCTTTTAAACGCAAATCCCTCACATGATGTTCTTCCATGCTATTCCATTCAGTTGTATTGTACTGTATTTTCTTTGACATCTAGTATTGTATTCTTTTCTATTCAATCAGTATCCTGCGACACAAAGATTAGTTGATCAGGCAGAGTTTCTCCTCTGTAGAAATGTTGCTTTATCTGAAAGATATCATCATATTACAAACGAAATACAAACATTTCTCTACTGCATCACCTTTTGCACACTGTAATGCAGCCCTTGACCCTTATTGACCTTTGAGCTGTCTCATTATTGCACACAACCAAAGAGACATGTGGCATGGTCATCTCCGACATCATTCTGTTGACCTACACACGCAAAGATCATGACCTCTCACCCTAGTAAGAGTCTGACTGGCCATAGACCTGGACAGAAACTTGTCCGGGGAAAAAGCGGGAAAAAAATTATGCTGCAGCACAGCTTCATATAATCAACCACCACATACAGTTTAGTCTGTATAATAGATTTAATAAATTGGTAAATGTTGAATTTACCATGTACCATTTAATTTATACAGAAATATTTAAGAAATAAAATAAAATACGGGTTCCATACAATTCTGAAGAAATCTTACAAAATAAGAATTATTCAGTCTGCAGAAGAAGAAATGAATCTTATAAATGAATCTGAATCTCCATAAAATCTTTTTAAAAACTGTAATCTGGGATTTTAAGAACGAGAGGAGGAGTGCTGGCTCTGTGAAATAAAACAAGACGAAATGTAATATAATATACAATATGTGTTAAACAAGGACCAGAAATTACAGGCAGGTTTTACAGGCACAATTATTTCAATGAGACCTGCTTTACTAATTTTAACAATTCAGCTTTATAATTTGAAATCATTTATTTGATTTATTTAAACTAGATTCTATCTTTCAATGAAAAAAATATATTTTTTGCCAAACAGCAAGAGCACATGATAAAACTCAACACACAAAATAAATTCACTGAAAAAAATAGGAGGTATATAAGTAATATCTGGGGGGGAAAGCACAATTAGATGATAGTACTGCAAATAAACAGAACTGGCTGTGACCTGTTTGTGTTAGTGAAATGCTGTTTAAAACTGCATTGCAGAACAGTGAGGGTCAACATCACAATTGATTCCACAGGTCAACAAGCCTGATTCCACTTGTTTAACATATAAGTCTTAGTCATACAACTCATCAGATGTGCTTTGGCTTTGTTGGAATGAAAAGCTGCAGCCGACTGTTTATAAGACTGGACGCTGCTGTAGAACCCCAGGGTCTGACAGGGAAACTGGGGGCATATTTTAAAAAAAAGTTATGCAAACCATATTTTGAAAATAATTTATAAGTGCTTGAAAAGCTATGTGCATAGGTCTAAGCTACAGATTACATTAAAGACCTACTGATTCACTGTAAATAACATCTATAATTACAATAATATAGTCATAAAGGCAAGGCAACCCAAATTCTTCAAGCAACTTTAGTAAATCTGACTGAGAAACCACAGGCACTGGTGAATCATCTCTGTGTTTGAGGGAAACAGGAGAAAAGGTCTTCCTGTACTGCTGCTGGTAGGGAGGAGCACATGGTCCGAGGGTCCAGACTGATGGGACACTGCTGTTCCAGGGTTAGTGCTGTTCCACCGTGAAGCCGGTTTCGGCTCTGTGAACGGGGAAGAAAGAATAAGTCATTTTACAGAATTCTTTAAAGGAATGATGGTGAGTTTGCGCCATCTTGTGGCCTGTGAAGGGTTGTGCTCAAATCACACGACGGGTTTTTGAGAACAGACAAACCACTTTAGGCCTCTTAAGTTATTATATAAATGTGTGAGTGCAAAAATCTTTTAAAGGCATAAAAATTTTAAATATTTGATCATTCATTCAACATCTTTACATTCTTGTGAAAAATGATCACAAAGTTCACAACATGTTTCTTATAAGAACCACTCGCTGAAAGATGGTCAAACATGTTCTTGCGATTTTTCTGGTATCCATTTTTTTGTTTTGTTTTTCTTTAGACAGACAGGGCCCATATGCTACATTTTATGTATAAGTCCACTTCTGACGTTTGTTTGGTTTTATGTAACAATACCAGCCATAATTCATCATTTCCTTTTTATCTCTTATAATTAACCAGACTGCCTTTGGTACCATGTCTGTGCTTCCATTTATGAATGGTACAGACTACATCTTCAGTACTATATAAAGAAAGATACTTTTTATATTTCAATACAGTTAAATTTACATTTATGTCTATATCCGCGCAATTTTCAGAACTTTTAATAAATTGTAAACTCACATCTCTGGATGCTTATTGGACGCCGTATGATTGTTATACGTTAAAACAGGATCAGCAGTCTCTTCTTCTTCAGGCACCTAAACAGAGGATAAAAAATATTAAAATGTATACACACACACACACACACACACACACACACACACACACACACACGTCCTCAGATGCGACTTTCAGTCACCTCCTCCCTCACGTCCCTCATGCACATGATTCTGTGAGCCGTAAATTTTACAGGCTGAGACTTACGAAAGCACTTTGTGTTAATGATGACAGAAGGGTTTATATTTAGGCAACAGAACACGGAGATAAAATCTTACCTCCCAGTACACTTCGTCATCAAAACAGTTATCATCCGTCGGACCCCCCCACATAGGCATTCTCAAGATCAGACCTAGGGAGAGAAAAAATGCTGTGTCAGCCATTGCATCATACTAGATGCGCCTGAGCCACTCAAAATGAAACAGACTGATCATACGTTATGATAAATCCCATATACAGTCGTGTGCAAAAGTCTCAACGCACTCTAAGACAACACACTCTACACGGAACACACGTTTCGGGCAATTTTAATGCACATTTTCTATTTATTTGTAAGTACCCTATTGGGGCCAAAAACCAAAATGTACATATTGTACATCGATGTCCAATATTGTGCGAAATGTTCATGAATATTGATATGGATGACTTTTCATTTGCCTTTTTTAATCACCTGAAAACAGCTGTTGACCTTTACAGTGCGAAAAAAAGTTTTTATATATATATATTCTCAACCTTTTTTCACATTGTAAAGGTCAACAGCGGTTTTCAAGTGATTATAAAAAGTATATATATTAGTGGTGGGCGATATGGCCAAGATATCATATCACAATATTTTTTACAGTTAAATCATGATTTTGATTTTATCACGGTATTTGATTTGTAACTATTGATTTTTTTTTACTATCTATTCTGCAAGTTATTGCGCAGTTCTTTAGCACTATACAGTTTACAACTATTATCCTTTGTAAAAATGTAGTCTAAAAGAACTAAACAGCATTTAGGCCAAATACCATTCATGAACAGATATACATATGTATATGTATATATTGTTCTATGTTAAATTTAGTCAATAAATAATCAGGGTGTTAAAATGTGAGGACTTGTAAATTTGACCCAAGCTTTTCCACGCACTGAAATATATCCCAGTTCATTCCTGGTTAGGTGTGTCTGTGTATGCTTACAACAAAACCCAAGACAAAGCATATATCTAGTTTAAACTCTTCAGATAGACACATATCTATAGCAGTCGTTCTACGAGATGATACACTTCTGGTAATTCAAGCATTCCCCTCAATCACTGGCCTAACAATGCACAGCATGGGTTGAGTAGCAGCTTATTTGTTTGCCTTGGTCCTGGTACATACTATACTTTAACACAGCATTTCTCAAACTTATTTGTCCTAGGGGCTGCAGGGCCCTGCTTAAATGATCATCATGTACTTTGTTTTTTTGTCTGTTGAGTGAGAAAAAGTGGTCTCACACAAATCCGTGGAATGGTAAAGCAAGGTTGTTTTAACTGCATCTCACTGCTACACAGCAGGGCACGAGAGCTCCAAAAATTCCACGAGAGCTCCTGGACCACAAATGGCAGATCACTCCTCTCTCTCTCTCTCTCTATACAGCGGTACCCCACACAAGGAACGCAGTCCGTTCAAGCGGCGTATTGGTTATGTGGGGAGTTTATTATGCTTTGTCTTCATTTGAGACACGTCTGGCCGGATTCAGACATTTTTAAAATGTGAAACGCACTCGTTCTGTGAGTCACGTGCGCAGTCGCGGTGGCATTAGTTATGCGGAACGTTCGTTCTGTGAGGCGTTCGTTAAGCGGGGAACCACAGTATATTTATAACAAAGTATAACCATATACACGTCTATGGCAGGAGAGCTGAACATTCTGGAATGCTGAAACAAGGGGCGGGGCCGTGAAGTCGAGGGGTGGTGAAGGGGCGCACCGTAACAGAAGTGTTGAGAAGCGAGGCTCCGCGGACCGGCCCATAGTTTGAGAAACGCTTAACATACCTACAAATATTCCCCCTCCTATTCCAAAGCACACAGCTACGCACATTCCAGCGGCCTGGTAGCCCCCTTGGATGGCAGGGGTCCTGTTTTGGAACTGACCAACAAAATCAAAGGTGTCTATCAACCTGTAACAAGGGAACAAACCAAAGACACGTCTGTAAAAGTGCTACAGTAAAAAAAAACCAACAGTTTTTCCCAAAACTGCTTTCACTGCTTTCCCAAGCTTTCACTAAGAAAAGCAGAATTCAAACCTGGAGAGAAATCACTGTGCCAGGATAAAACACCTCAAGGTGTTTGCATGTAGCTGTACAGCACAACAGCAGGTCTGCTGCTACAAAGCTGTACAATACAACATTTACAAACCACTAAGCCTTTAATAAAATTAAACTTGTGTACTTTTAAACAGGACTTGGTGGACTGAACTTACCCTTGTTTGCCATAAACAGATTCAGTAGCACCAGCAGCTGAAATGGCCCCCACAATTCCCCCAATGACACCAGGCATAGCGTGTAGGTTATGTATACCACACGTGTCCTGAATCTTCAGCTTACTTTCCAGGAAGGGCTGGAAGACAAAACGATTTACCACTATATTGTCTGTTTTTGTCTGCAGTATCATTGTATAAAAACTATCATTAGACTGAGAGAAGAGAATGATTCAATCTACTACATTAACTGATAGCATACAAAATGCCTGCAGCTACATGACTGATCCAGTGAATTTATTTAAAGGGTAATTCCAACGACTTTTCTTAATCATGAACAATTAAGAAGTTCAGTTGTAAACAAAGCCACTTGCAGTGTTAAGTAAAATGCTCTGTTCATGAGAAACTTACCAAATCAAAATGGTTCACAACCGTGGTGACAAGGACCACACATCTAAAGCCTCAAAAAGTTCTCTGATGTGACGTTATTACATAAGATAGTCCGATATATTGTTTTACAAAGGTTTTGAGATAAGGTTTTTGGCTAAAAATGTATGATTTTAATCATTTAATGGTAGTCACTTTAAGGTGTAAAATAAAAATAATACCAGCAGAAAACATGTGGACCTATCACCACAATCATCTGACACTCTGAATGTTTGTTTACATCTCTGTAATTACTGAAAATCTCAAAGAATTGTGAAAGTACTGCTTATAAACCAAGGACCGAAGTCTGGGATTAAAAAAAACTTCACTCGCAGCAACTCACACCAATTTAGAGATGAACACAAAAATGTATAGTAATCTTGAAAAATTATAGTACGATTCATTTTAAAGTGGTTAAAACAAAAACAAGGGTTCTTACTGTGAGGTATATGTAGCCTAGTGTTGAGATAAGCCCACAGAAGAATCCTACTATCAGAGATCCATATGGCATCAGCATGAACTCGGCAGCTGTTCCCACAGCAACGCCCCCAGCCAGGGTGGAATTTTGAATATGTACCTGAGGAGGACAAACCGTCTTCCTAATTAGAAACACAGATCTCTGCTTTGATGGTGTTATTCAATAATATTAGAGTTTGGAATACTAAACACAACTCAAAGCATCCATATATTGTGAATGAACAAAATCAGGCATTTTCTTGTTAACTTTGACACTGGTCAGTTCCCAGAGTATCTGGTCTAATCTATGAAGGTAAAAAATAGTGGTGGGCCGTTATCAGCATTAACGTGCTGCGTTGACGTGAGACTCTTATTGAGCGATAAAAAAATATCAGCGTTAATCTATTCACAAAGGGAGCTGGGTTTATACTATGCAAGCTATAATGACTTTCACCTCGATATTTTAGCACAGATGTATACCTAGCCGAATTGCACTATCGGGGGCGAGAACAAGTCTTCAAACCTGTATGTATACCTACTGTGAAACAGGGAGCCCCCAGGGTTGTAGGAAGGAATTAGCGTGTATAGAGGGCCTAAAAACTTTTCACCAAACATTTCCTTTCACTTAAGGAAACAAGTAAAGTTAAGCTGTGAACAGGTTTGGACGCTCATAATATTGTTCTGTTGAACTGAGTACAAATGGCGCTACCAGAGAAATATTACTAAACAGGCTCCGGTTGCTACCCGCTAACAAGCAGCACTGTGTAGCTTCGCCTGGGTCCTAATGCCCGCCTGCTACCTACAGCAGCTTCAACAGCCAGTACATCATTTTAATTC
>JBBPCW010000127.1:5443477-5471779 GCA_037974425.1 Phenacogrammus interruptus
GTGTGTGTGTGTGTGTGTGTGTGTGTGTGTGTGTGTGTGTGTGTGTGTGTGTGTGTGTGTGTGTGTGTGCATGCACTTGGAACTGATATTGACTTTCTGACTTGCCTAAGGTGTTTATTTCTATGGTTGTTGAGTTGGGTTGGAGTTTGTTTAAACGGGTTTCAGTGATAAAAGCACTTCTGTGACTGTTACACTGTGCAGCATGTTTCCATGGAGACAAAAAGAGGCCTAAGCAATCTGAAGATCCATTTCTGACCTGGCAGTGCTGTAGCTTGTTGCCCTGGGGTGAGAGCAGGCCCGACCGAATAGATCCGAGAAGCATGTGTCCTCAAGCTGTTGCTCTGAGACCCCCACAGCTGAAATAGGAGCCGTGAATAGGCTGAATAGAAAGAAACAAAATAGGTCTTCTCTGTGTCATCCTGGCCCACTTAGCAGCAGAGAACTGGGACTTTAAGATAGGTGGTATTATTAGTTCTTGCCCAGATACAAAAGCCAGGTGCCTGGATAAGCGCAGCTGCCAAATGTATACGTTTTTATTCATGAGAACATCGTTAGATATTCGTGGTTCTCAAACTTTCCTGAAACTTGTTTCCTCATATTGTAAGTCACTTTGGATAAAATGCCAAATGAATGTAATGTAATGTACTGAAATTGTGTCAATTTTTCCACTTTTCTCAGTGTTCCAGTTGCACTGGTTTATCATTAACATTTGTCCATAAAAATGAATTGCATTTATCTGCTTTTCCAGGCTGACCTTGGCACTTCGGATTGCTTATTAATTTCAATTGCAGGAAATCTTAAAAACAAAACACAAACAAAGATATACTGGTCAATCAGCCACATTTAGGGAAAACTGTATAAATATGATTTTTCTCTCACTCATTCCTTTTAGATCCATGGATTGAGCAGCACAGTAATGATTCTAGCCCATCTTATCTGTGAGCAGAAACACACGTGGTTCTAATGCGAGAACCTGTGGGAACATTAGTTGTCCATCATGTACAGATGCACAAAGCATGTTTAACAGTGAATCACAGGTAGAAAAGAAAGAAAACTTTGCTGACCAAGCAACAAAAAATGATTCTTGTTTTTTAATACATGTTCAGGAATGTATAAAATAAAAGAAATGTCCTAATTGTTTTTTTTCTATTGTCTTATTGTCTTTTACACTTTCTTAGTGCACGAGCATACTAATGATACAGGACTTTCCCTCAGGGTAAAATTCATTCTTCTTGCATTAACTGCATCAAGTTGAACAGGGTGAATTCAGGGGTAGAGAGTAATCAGGGTCTGCACTCTAGTTCAAATGAGTCACCATCTTTCTCCTGGACATTGCATAGACCCCTGCAGACATTAGTTTGTTCATGTTTTTCCATAAGGTTTAAAGCATATGAGGTCAGCTTGAGTATTTATAGGGTATGCGGACCAGCCAATCAGTTGCATTTTAGAGGGAAAACAGTGTAAATATTATTTTTCACTGACTCTTTAAGAACCTCTTTTCACTGATTCCTTTAAGAACCATGGATTGTGCAACACACTACTGATACTTGTCGCAACTATCAGTGACCAGAAACACACGTGGCTCTTATGTGAGAACCTGTGGGAACATTAGTTGTTCACACAAGCACAAAGCATGTTGGACAGTGAAACGAACAGAAACTAAATAAAAGCTTGTTCATCAACAATAAAATATTGACTTAAATGAAGTCTTTGGGTATTCTTGTTTTTCCCACTTTTCAGACATGTATACAACAAATGAATGAAAAAAAAAAAAGAAAAACTGTTTACTCCAGACACATTTTCCCAGGGTTGGCAACCCTTATCCTCCATCCCTCCATCTCAAGTCAAGTCAAGAAGATTTTATTGTCATTTCAGACATGAAACAATGTTCCTCCAGGACCACAGTGTAACACAAAGAACAGAACAAAACAGAACAGAACAGAACACCACGAGACCAGAAGGGCAGACAGGGTGAAAGAGAGTGCAAGAAAAACACAAGAGCAACAAAACAACCGGACAAGACAACATTTAATGCAGTTGACAATAACTATGGTCTAGATAAATACAGTACTATGTCAGATACCGTATTCTAGCAGTGGAGAGTTACATGTACAAAAATGCAGAACAGATTCACACAACAATAAATATGATTGTGCAGATATAGAGCAGCAGCAGGACCAAGAACGTGCAGTGTAATAAATAGATGGGTATTTACAGAGGCAATTACAAGCTAAGTTGTTCAGGGGAGGGTGTGTTGGTGGCGTGTTGGGGGTAGAATTTATGTTTCAGTTCTAGTTTGATGGCAGTAACAGAACACTGAGAAACACATCATGCTGAACAATGAAACACGTGCCGAAAAGAAAGCAAGCCTTGTTTATAAACGAGAATGATTGAAATAAACAGCGTTTGGCTATTCTTGTTCTTCACTTTTCAATGATACATAATAAATGAATGAAAAAAAAGAATAAGAAGTCTTATTGTCTTCTATACTTTCTTGTTGCACTGAGCATGCTAATGACACAAGGACAAATAAAGTTTTTACTTGCATCTAAAAGAAAACCTTGTTTATCAGCAAAAAAATGAATGACTGAAACGAACAGCTTTTGGGTATTCTTTTATTCATACTTTTCTGAGAGGTATACAACAATTGATTAAAAAAAATAAGAAATATAAAACTGTTTAGTCCAGACATTTTCCTGAGAGGAACCTCTCAGATCAAAGGTCGTGTGGAGGGCTCGGTTGTGAATGACGGCTGTTTGCGCCTCCATCGCTCCGTCTGCACGGTCACATGCCGCCTCTCCTTCCCATCGTGCCTCTCCGTATCCCGACCACTCCAACTGCAGATCCGTGAAGCAGTAGATTCTGGAGGAGGAATCACGGGCGAACCTCGTTTTCTTTGGATTTACATACACACTGCTGTTTGGACTGTCAGCCGTGTGTTTACCTGTGAATGAAATGCATGGACACGAAAAGGAAAGCTCATCGTAGCTGACTTTAGAGAGCTGAGACATAAAAGTGATCGAGCTGTGTCCATAGATGGACCAGAGCTGGCTCTGGAGGATTTAGCCAGCCAGCTAATGGGAGACTGGCTGGATTATTAAGAGCTAGCCGGCTAACAGGCTAACGGTGGCAGCGTTCCGTATCTGTGACTGATGTAACGGAAACCCAGTCTGTGTGAAGCACAGAAGGAAGCGACACTGGTAATTATTTTCTGTTATTATCCCCGAAACGTGTCTTTGCCAGAACTTGATAGGTAACAGTATAACTCGCTTTATACCCCACGTTCTTTTAAATGTAGCACCGATTAGCAGGCGTGCTAAAGCTGCTGTTACTTAGTTGCACCTTCATATAAACAAGCAGGACCAAATAAAAACGGTCCATACACTACTCCGCTGTCTTAATTTTTACCCACGTCTTTAATGGTCAAATAATCATACCTTTACATATAACGGCCTCCTCAACGGCCACGTTGAACTTTTTGGAGTAATGTGTGCAGGCCATAGTCCTTAATAGACAACAGTTGATTGCTTTAAAATGTATTACTCATCAGTAATGATCTCGCTCTAAATGTGATTGTGTTTTCCCCATAACAGATATATCCTCTAATCAGAGGAGGGCATGATGAAGCCAGAGCCCTGCAACATAGTTGGAAGGATTCTGTGTTAATCTGCACTCTTCAACCTGGATGATAGTAATACTGCAGCATAATCTGTATGGGTGTCCTTGAAGTTTACCTATGTTGCACCCTCACTTTATGTAGCTGGACAGAGCACTATTTCTAAGGAAGGACAGCTTGTTTTGCTGTTTACAACTATCTAGGCCAATTTGAATGTTTGAATGGTAATCCCAAATCCCTCCTGGGAACGGCTAAGTCAGTGACAGGCACTGAGCCGAGACGATTAAGCTCCTATTAGATTCAAGAGAGAACGAGTGGAGGAACACCTGTTCAGCTGAACACTCAAATCCAGGCCACTTTGCTCATTTTTAATTTTTTTTCTTTCCTGAAGAAAACACATTATCTCTGTTTTCTCTACGTTTCTTTTCTTCTCATCCACAAAGTAAGAAAAGACGCAATCATTGCTTGTTTTCGCCGTCTTTAGTAAAGAGGAGGCTGTGTTTGGTTTTTGTGCTGTGGCCTCGAGAGCATAGTGGCATTCAGGGGAAGCCAGCATCCCCCTTCAGCCTGGCTTTAAAAAAAAAAAGGAGGCTGAAGAAAGAAGTAATGTGATGAGCCAAGTCTTTTTCATTCAGCCTTTGCCTCTGAACTGCTCTGTAGAAACCTACATTCACTGTGATGGCTTTGTCTCCTCGGCCAACATAGAGAGAGGCGATCTCGGGCGTACGAAGGACTAATCTTAGCTCTCTGAATCAAAAGGAACACACACGCAAACGCATACATACAGAATGCTGCAGGAACAGTAGGCCCCCTGTCTGGGCTCCCACTGTTTGGGACCTAAGTTTTTTTCCCTCTCTGTCCCTGTGGGTTTGAATGCTTAAGGACAAGGGCCACTTTGAAGCAGCAGGACTTGGTGGTTTGGTTAACGACAGACTGCTGGCCCCTTCTTGCTGACCATCATCCTTAGGCTCTGCCTGTCTACAGTCCCCTGCTCCGGAGATTCTGTGGCCGTGCAGGGGTGGATATGAAACCCTGCTGACAAAGCTTGGCCCCTGGACCTTCTGGGGCTTCTAAGGATTTCTGATTCAGACCTTTTTCACTAAGCTGTGGATAGTTTTTTTTTTTTTCCAGCCCTAAAAGGACAGAATGAAGCTGAAAAAGCAGGTGACCGTGTGTGGCGGGGCCATTTTCTGTGTGGCTGTCTTCTCTCTCTATCTAATGTTGGACCGGGTCCAGCATGACCCTGCCAGGAGGCAGAGTGGGGGCAACTTTCCAAGGGTAAGAGTGCTCAAGGATGTAAAACGCTGTCCACTTTTCTTTTATGTCTGAATTTGTCCTACGTATGTTTTTGCAGTGCTTTCACGTGTATTTTGTAAAGCTTTTGGTGTTTTAAGTTGAATTTATGTAAATCAATTTACAGTGCATAAAGAATTGAAGGAGCTTATTGTTAATTATGAAACCCAAAAGCTTTTTAAAACCAGGCTTAACTGTCTAGAATGTGTAGAACATTGTAAGAAGTGGACTGCATAATGGCATAAGATTATGAAAAGTTGGCTAGTGAAATGTTTTGACCTTTGGCAAAATTGTTTTTTGAAGTTTTCTGTGCATATTAATTGATAATCTATTGCCAGTGTTTTTACATTGGTATCTGAGAGAACGAGGCACATGGTATAACCAAATTGTGTGATGTTGTGAATGCATATGCCAGTTATGCAGTCGTTACTTGTCTTGACCCCTAGAACACACAGCTGGTTCTTTGGTCTGTGTTTTTGTAGAAGTGTGGTGGTAGATTACACCTCCCTTCCCCTATCCCCCATCCTCTCCGTTTCAGAGCCAGATTTCGGTGTTGCAGAACCGCATTGAGCAACTGGAACAGCTTCTAGAGGAGAACCATCAGATCATCAGCCACATTAAAGACTCCGTATTGGAGCTAACAGACACGGGTGCCGTATCCCCCAGTGGCCACCTGCCCTTCCGCAGTGCCAATGGCTCCTGGGTGTTGCCCTTTGACGGCAGACCCACCTTTCTCTCTGTGAAGCCTCAAGACTGCCAGTTTGCACTAGGCCGCCGAGGCCAAACTGACCTGCAGGTGAGTGTGCTGTAAACTTGCGGTCAGTGTTTGAGTCCTAAGGTCATGCTTTTACTACCACATTAAAATGTTTAAAATCAGTTTATTTTCAGTGATAAAAAGGGATGTAATGAAACTCAAAATTCAATGTTTGATTTGACATACTACAATGATGTCAGGGTATGATCCATCTTTTGATACATGAGAAAATAATGTCTGAGTACTATTTACGTTTAAACTGATCCTTTTTCAGCCTTAAATGCTGCAAAGGGTAAAAACACTGAAGGATGTTAAACACTATCTACTCCTTTTCAAACTAAAATCTGTGCAATGTTTTTCCCCTGTTTCTCGTTTTGTGCATATATATAACAAGCCATTTTCTGATGCTATTGCCATTTTAGTTTAATGTATTTGAAGCCTGTAGTCAGTTTGGTGCTTTGTGTTAATTCATTTTTTCAATTTAATTTCAAGCTTTCTATCAGTAGCAGTAAAACCTTGTGATGTCCCAGTAAACAAATCGGCTCCGTAACTCCGTAACCAGAGTCCATGAGATATACCAATGAATAGTAGTGTAACAAAATGAATACCTGGTTATTTTAATTATCTGGACAAGTCATAGTAAATAATTACATTTTTGTAAATTCTTGTTCTCAAAATACTATTAGTATTTTTATGAATACAATACTGAGAAAAACATCCATATGCACCTCTTCATGTCTAGGTTAATTTTTTTTAGCTTACACAGTGTGAGTTATTGTATTGTATTTACTAACAAAAAAAATAATATGAAAAATGACTCCAAATGTTTAAGTGGTGTATTACTGAAAAAGTTAGTTGAGTCGTTTTTGTGCCACCTGTTGAATCATTAAACGTAAGTAAACATGGTAGTGAGTCACAAGTGATTAGATTAGATTAGATTCAACTTTATTGTCATTACACATGTACAAGGCAACGAAGTGATTCCACGGCGTCAAGTATTTTTAAGTCTTAACTTGGAATGAGATGCTGAGAGAACATTTAATGTTGGGTTTTGAATGCCATACGTTTAATGTGTCTGTGTGTTGTATCTGTAGATGCTGGATGTATACTCCTTGCTGAGCTTTGATAATGTAGATGGAGGCGTGTGGAAACAGGGCTTTGAGATCACGTATGAACCTTCTGATTGGGACAACGAACCCCTGCAGGTTTTTGTGGTGCCTCACTCTCACAATGACCCGGGTAGGTAAACAAACTGTGCATGCTTGCCTTTGTTCAGTACAGCAACCTATTGTTTGGGGTCCACTGACTTTATGGATCTGTGTTGTAGATCTGCTGGTTCTCAAACATCAATGATGTTTTCAATCATCAATGATCAAATGTTTTTGTGAGTTATTGTAGGGCAACCTTGAATCAAGTTTGGAACTAACTTTAAAGGACAGCACAGACGTTTCTTTAATTCATCATTTAGCACTCCCACCATTAAGCAGACTTGACATCTGTTATTTTGCTTTGGGGTAAACAAAATAAATACTTTACAGCAAATTCAACTGCTGCCTCAGCTGGAGCGTGACAGTTCACTGTAGATAAAGTAGGTCAGGCAGTGGGAGTGCAAGTCAGGATGTTCTGTAGTGCTGTGCTGGCCTGGACACACACTTAGGCTCTCTGGTCGTTGTGGAAATAACTCCAGACTTATCTGTCAAGTGACCTCAAAATATCGACCAGAGTGAAATTTTATTCCGGCTTATTAAAAGAATTTTATTACCCGACACTTAATCTTTCTGACCTAGAAGTGAATACTTGTGCTATTCTGTGGGAATGGATCTCTGGGCTGGAACTTTTTCTTTTTGGTCCCTTTACATAACAGTGTGCCCAACATCACCACTGCATGTTGACTTAGTGGGGTTCAGCCGAGCTGAAATAGTCTGTCACACACACCAACAGCCCTGCTTTGTTGTTATTCATGCTGACACAGAAGTTCGAACCTTTTAACAGTGCACAGCACTGTTTCCTTTTAAATAATAAAACAGCCAGTGTTATTTTTAAAAAGCTTCTCTTAGGGTAACAAAGTGCTGCAGAAGTGCTGTACTTAAGCATTTCGCTGAGATTTTTAGGAGGATATTTGACACGGTAATCAATGAAAACTGGTCCTGCTCAAATGTTTATTTACTCTGTGGCTGCCTGCTGTTTTCATACTGGAATGTTATAACAGTTGGCAATTTGGCAAAAATGTAACCTGCTGATGCATCAAGAAGTTTTCATATAATATAAGATTTCAGATAAATATCTTGCCGTAAGATGGGACGGACGAAAAGTCCATGAGTATAATTTACATCAAGAAGGCTACATTTAAACACTGCGCTCTACAAAATAATAATGCTCTTTTTGTAATGAATCATGCAGTGTTCTTTAAGATCAGTTCTTTTTAAGTGCTGAGGTAATTTTCTGGTAGCAATAAATATCTTCATATTACGCAGCTTTAGCTTGGGATTGGAGGAGCTTTTATCACGATTACATAGCAAGCCTGTTCATCTTTAGTTCTAGACATCTGCTATCCTGAGTTTAGTCCCAAATCAGTTCTGTCACAGCTGTCTGTTAATGTGGAGGCTGGAGATCTGGCAGGAGTCAGGATCATGTGTTTTAGGTTAGGGATGGATTGAAGATTTCCCCAGCTGTATGGAGGCAGATTCTTTTCTTAAACAGTAATGATCACTCTTTTTTCTGCTCTGGCAGGCTGGGTCAAAACTTTTGACAAATACTACAATGACCAGACGCAGCACATTTTGAATAACATGGTGGCCAAGCTTGCAGAGGACCCACGTAGAAAGTTCATCTGGTCTGAGATATCCTTTTTTGTTAAGTGGTGGGAGAGTGCAGAAGCTCACAAACAAGAAGCAATGCGAAAGTAAGTGTCAGTTACAGATTATCGTCATGATTTTATTTGTCTGAACTGCAATTATTCTGTTGCTGTTGAGACAACAAGGTTAAAAATTACGTTCTTATCAGCTTCAGCTCTGTTGCAAAGCAAATGGGGAAACTCCTGACATGGCGTGATGTCCTGTAGCACAGTATTTAGTCATGGATTTTCCTTTCTCCTGATCAGATCTGAGCTTTAAATCCTCTTTTCCAGACTTATCCTTGGAGGCCAGCTAGAGATCGTGACAGGGGGCTGGGTAATGACAGACGAAGCCACTGCTCACTACTTTGCCATGATCGACCAGCTTATCGAAGGCCATCAGTGGCTGGAGAAGAACTTGGGTATGCTCTAGTAAACGGCATTAAACATTTTGCTTGGTGATGAATACTGTTTACAGCTAGCGTATCCTTTTAATGTCTTCAGTGCCAAACCACGCTGCAATATTTTGTTTGCTGTGGTTGTTTAGGTGTGACGCCTCGCTCAGGATGGGCTGTTGACCCTTTTGGCCACAGTGCTACCATGCCTTACCTGCTGAAAAGGTCAAACCTGACTAGCATGCTGATTCAGAGAATCCACTACTCCATTAAGAAGCATTTTTCCTCCACACGTAGTCTGGAGTTCATGTGGAGACAAGCTTGGGGTAAGTTCTGCTGCTTAGCCTCTGGAGACTGGACAAATCTTGCAATTAGATGGTTTCCTACTGATGCTGGTCCCCAAGCTTGATTTCTGACAGGAGTCCAAGAGAGCACAGCTGCTTTCTGGCTAGAAAAGTCGACTTGGGTCTTGTGTTGTTTAGAGTGTACTGGGTTTGCTTTTTTCCCACCCTTGCTTCAAAAGATGCTGTGCCTGTTTTGTTCCTTCTCATAGAGGAAGAATAATAATAATAATGTTTATTTAGAATGTTAGCCCTCACCCTTTGCAACAACTTACAATGTGAAAATTGAGCCAAAATCCAAAAATATATTGATTCCATACTATATTGATTTTGTTTTAGTCTTGAACTTTGCTATAATTACAAACGTTTGTCCTAAACCCTTGTGGCCTAGGGCTACTATGCAGAAAACCACTGTGTGCCATATTAAACATAGTTGTTTACAGCAAATTCAACTGCTGCCTCAGCTGCTGTATGTAGAAAATATGTAGAAACTAGCTCAATAGCCAGTCCCAACATATTCTAATACCTATGAAGTAACATTATCAAAAGACTTTACATAAGTAGGAATATCAGCAGAATTAATTAGACAAGGCTAAAGTAAGCTGTTTAAAAAAAAAAAAAAAATCTCCCTTGCAGGGTTTGTGATGGTCTGTGCCAGGAACTGCAGTACATCCAGCCAACTTATCCTCACAGAATTTAGAGAGAGAGCTGTACCTCTCAAGTGTTCTAAATGTTAACATGCAAGATCTAATGTTATGGTTTTATTGGCCTTTGACAGATCCTGAGTCAGGTACAGACCTGTTCACTCACATGATGCCCTTCTACAGCTACGATGTGCCTCACACTTGTGGCCCTGATCCGAAGATCTGCTGCCAATTTGATTTTAAGAGGCTCCCAGGCAGCAGGGTCAACTGCCCCTGGAAGGTGCCTCCCCGAGCGATCTCCGATGCCAATGTGGCCGAGAGGTAAGACCACGGCCCAGAAATGCACAGTGTAATTAAAAGTGAAATTTAGTTAATGATGCCTGGCAGCTTTCTTTGTGTTGGTGTTGGCAGTGAGCACATTTGTATCTCTTTTGATCACTTTCCTATGGACTGAAAGAGTAAAACACTTCTGTTTGTTTCAGGGCCAGTGTCCTTTTGGACCAGTACCGTAAGAAATCGAAGCTTTTCCGTAGCAAGGTGGTGCTGGTACCGTTGGGTGATGATTTCCGGTATGACAAAGCCCTAGAATGGGACCAGCAATATATCAACTACCAGAAGCTTTTTGATTACATGAACTCGCACCCAGAAATGCATGTCCAGGTAAGTGTAGCAGTTCTACCAAAACACCTGAACAGGCTTTTCTGACTTATTTTTCTCTTTGAAACTCATTACATCAAATACAGCTAGTAAGCACATGTTTGCTTTGAGCAGATTTTCTCTTAATCAATAAATGAGGAACAGCATGAGTTCAACAAAATACAAGCTTGTCTATTACTTTAGTGTACATAAGCACTTTTATGTCAAAAAGCAGCTTTTCTCTGATCTTGAAGGTTGGAGTGTTTCCGGACTCAGCAGTTTGCCTACATTTTTCTGCTGTGCTGAGACTGGTGCTTATAGTTAATGCTACATATTTCTATTTTCCAAGGCCCAGTTTGGTACTTTGACAGACTACTTCACCGCAGTGTATAAAGCTAATGGGGTGGCCCAGGGGGCAAGGCCACCTGGGTACCCTGTTTTGAGTGGAGATTTCTTTGCTTACGCTGACCGAGAGGATCATTACTGGAGTGGCTACTACACTTCCAGACCATTCTACAAAAACCTGGACCGTATACTTGAGTCCCACCTTAGGTGAGTTCATAATAAGGTCTGATTGTTGTGGTTTAGCATTAGACACCTATTGTTTGAAAATGTAACTGAAAAATGAAAATATCCAAAGTAATTAAAGTGTGTCTGCAGATTGACCCAAAGAGGACAACAGTTCTTCTACAGGGTCAAATCCATATGTGCAGGTAGTGGAAGGACAAGAGCAATTATAGCCGAAAGCTTAAATACAGAATGAAAGCCTTGAGAGCATTTTCTTAAAATGATGGATAAAGTAGTCACGTACAACATATGCAAATCTGGCCTAAACGAGCTGAAAAGATGATAAATTGAGGCTCTGAAGCCCCAGAAGGGTCAGTAAATATTAATATTAAGGTTGATTTTAACCTTAAAAAACGCTGAAGCTTACCATGTTACACTAGGATGTTCTGAGCCATAATCATTTTCTTTATTAATAGTATTTAGCAGACTGTTCCAAAAATAGTTCAACATTCATCAGCTTGTCATGACATCGTGTTAAATACATTTGCTAGATATGTAAAAATGTTTAATTAGCTCACAATACAACTTATTTTGTAAATGTTTCCTCTGTGGGGAAAAATACCATCTGCTCATTTTGGAAACTAACACAGAGCTCGTCTAATGAAATGAAATACTTTCTGATTCTGATTCTAACTGCTGCTTATCCTTAACAGTTGCTCAAAATGATTATCTCAAATTAAATTCATTTTTCATGTTGATAACTTTGTGAACAGTACCTCAGTTTGCCAGAAAACATTTCATTTCTATTATATTGCTGGTAATATTCTATTATGATTTCATTCTTTGGGAAAGGCAGTTAAGTAACATGAGGTTAATATTGCAGTAGGTCTGCTTCTTATTTAATTGGGAGAGAACAAACATTTGTTATGGTTACTCACATATGCAGACACAAAATGTGTGTAATTTAGTTGACTAATATTATTTTGACTGTAGACTCTCAAATACTAGTTTTTACAGCCCTAAATTGAATTGTATCTCTGTAGAAACATCCACTGAGCATTTAATCACTTACTGTGCCTTTAATGATGAGTCTTTGCCTGTAATTTTTGTTTTCTTCAGCTGTTTCTGTTGTTGAAATGGGCACAAGAGAGTTATCTCCTCTTCTTTCTTTGGTTTAATGATTTAATTACAGTGTTGGCCATAGCACTCTTATTTGGCAGGAATGTATTTGTATTGTTAAAAACTAGCCACTTGTGTTGAGCATTCCTGAGGAAAATCAAAGCCATTAGCTCTTGCCAGGTGGCCTAAAGCTTTTTTTTTTTACTTCCTTGTGTTTCTGGTGGAATATTTCATGAACCTGTGCTTCTTATAAGCATTTTTAAAGCTGTTATTGGTGGATGTTCATGTTAGCCTCTAGATTTTTCTGTGATACTGCCAAGGGTGGACAGGGGCTTCCTACCCAGAGGCAGCATTTTTGCTTCTTTTTTGGATTTCTCATCCAAGTCAAGGACTAATTGCTGGTTACTGCTTCTGTCATAAACGCTGACTGTATCAACTAAAGTGAATATTTTCTCATAGAGTACTTAAGTGACCAAGTTCATGTAAGTGTAAAGGTCTGCACTGTATGTTTTGTCATATTTTGGACCGTGACCTTGTTGCTATACCCTTGACCTTATTGTTTGTGGTTTTAGGGGTGCAGAGATACTGTATAGCCTGGCTGTGTCCCATGCTCGCCACGCAGGGATGGAGGGACGCTACCCCACGTCGGACTACTCCCTTCTGACAGATGCCAGACGCAACATTGGCCTTTTCCAGCACCATGACGCCATCACCGGCACTGCCAAAGAGGCTGTTGCCATTGACTATGGGTCCAGGTCAAGCTTTAATACCAGGCTAATTGAACTGAAGGGTTAAGAAAATTATTCCCAAATATTCTGTGCAAGCTAAAACGAAAATGAAATATTAAGTTGTGAAAGGTTTGCCAAAACAATTAGTGAGAGTAATACATTGTACTGTGAGTACTCTGTAGACTAAACGTTTACCTTTTGACTGTTTGCTGACTCCTTTCTGCCTTTGCAGGTTGCTGCGCTCTCTTATTGGCCTGAAAAGAGTGATCATTAATGCAGCACATTTCCTTATAATGAAGAACAAAGATGTGTATCGCTTCTACCAGACAGAGCCCTTCCTGGAGACGGTGTGGAGAGCAGAATTATTCTCTCTAATGCTTACGTTATCTGTTTATTTTAAACAGTACATCTTATTTAAAATGTCACCTTCTCTTCGTGTTGTGTATGTGTGGGTGGATTGAACATATGCAGGATGATAGACGCGCTACACAGGACTCCCTACCTCAGCGGACACTGATCGAGTTGGATTCTTCTCCCCGGTAAGCCACTGAGAGTGTAGTCAACAAAAGCTGGTGTTCAAGTACACTAAATGGTAAAAAAAAAAAAACAGCATAGAAGTTTTTGATTAAATGACTTGTATCTTTAACAAATGTGTTGCTTCTCTTGCCCAGGTATCTGGTTTTATTTAATCCAGTTGAGCAGGAGCGCCTGTGTGTGGTTACTGTACTGGTGAACTCAGCAAAGGTTAGGGTGCTCACTGAGGATGGACAGACTCTACCGGTGCAGCTCAGCGCACAATGGAGCTCTGCTGTACAGATGAGTGGAGAAGTCTACCAGGTGGGTAGCTGTGTTTCTGACTATAAAATAAACGTTTTTTTGCCTTTTAATGGTCCGAGTGGTATTTTAAATCTTGAAGAAATCAACGAAGTTTTGTTCAAATACAAATTTCCACACAAGAATTGCAGTTAAGAGCAAACGGGTCTAGCAATGCATTGAAATATGTTCATTGTGGAGAAAAAGCATTCTATTAATTATAATCATTGATGTATTGTTTATAGCATCAACAACCCCATCCAACACATTGTCCTGTATCGCCCCCTCCCTTCTTATCCATCTCTTATTTCAGTTGTAAATTGTGCCACAACTGAATATTCATAATTTTTCTGCATTCAAATTTCATTATAAATATTGTGAAAATAGTGAATTATTCTTAATCTTTTTTTTTTTGGTTAATTTATTGTGAGAGCATGAACCATGAATCCTGAGCACTGAATTTTCCATCAAACCGAACTGAGTTTTGTTATACCCCAACTTCTCCCTCTTTGTCTAGTCAAATGTGCACAGTAGCAGCTGTTCTTTCTTTACCTTCTTTCTACTCTTATTGGTCTGGTGAGCAGAATGTCATAAAACCTTAGCGTAAAATCTTCAATCACTGATAGGCAACATATTTTGAAGAGTTTTTCAATTATCATTTTATTACTCAGGATAAAGTGAATCTGCAATGTTTAATGGCTTGGCATGCAGTGTTCTATAATGAAACCGATGCTCTTGTACAGATATAATATAAAGGAGTGTTTTTCAGCTGGCTTAGATGTTCGATGAAATGGTGTGCGTAAGAGAGTTGCTGTGGATGTGAGTGTGTCTGGATTCTGTTCCTATGCCTGACTTGTCTCGTTCTGCTTGTCTGGCCTTTGTTCAGGCTTCTTTTATGGCCCGTCTGCCTGCTCTGGGATTGGCTGTGTTCCATTTGTATGACTCAGTTGACTCCCCCATGACTCTGCGCTCAGACACTCTGCTAAGGCTTCCAGGCCGTAGCCAAAGTGTGCGGGGAGTGGACCCCCTGCCTGTCCGCTCTCAGGTGGCTGACCCTCAGCCCTTCTACATCCAGACCCAGTCTCTAACACTAGGCTTCTCTGGCATCACAGGCCTGCTGGAGGTGAGAGAAACTAGGGAGGGCAGATAGAACTGTGTGTAAACTGTGTTCTCAGAAAGACCCTGAACTGCACGCATTTGCGGTTTTATCTTTATTCTGTTAACAGCTAAAATGCAAATGTTTAGGTTATGTTTCTTAATGTATCCATGTGGTACATAATGTATTCATGTTCCACTACAAATGGGAAATGGTAGAACAGCAGTTTTAAAATGCATCTTAGCTGCTGTATCAGATTTCATAGTTTGTTTTCCTCCCATCACAGGGTTCTATATTTTGAATTTCACTTCACAGCCTGTGTGTCTTTATAGTGCTTTAAAGTAACGTAAGCTGCAAACGTTTCTATATTGAAGCATGTCAGGCAGTGAAGTTTGTGGAACACATTTGCGTATACTTAAGCAATCTCACTTGGGAAAGGCACTTTCAGGCCGTGAGAGTCAGTAACAGTAGAAAAAATATTTGTGCTATGCTCTATTGATGAACTGTGATTTCTCTCTTTTTCACTCCCAACCTCGGTCTCTGTTAGAGTATCCGCCGTAAAGACGACCCACAGGAGGTTAGGGTACAGATCCAGTTCTTCACTTATGGAACTCGTCCTTCCAAGGACAAGAGTGGAGCCTACCTCTTCTTGCCAGATGGCAATGCCAAAGTAATTTCTTCACTTCACACTTTTTTTTTTCTTTTTTTTTTGTAATAGACAGTCTAACTGATAAAAGTTCATTCTTACTTTTTCTTTCAGCCCTACACTCAAAGGGAACCTCCCATTGTGCGAGTTGTGGAGGGCCCTCTTTTTGCTGAGGTGGTTACATACTACCAACACTTTCAGCAGACTGTCCGCATACATAATGTACCAGGTATACACACTTCTCCTACATCCGTCTCCTGTAAATATGCAGATGCCCACTTCTCCCTTTCACGTGTGTGTGTTCCCCACAGGTGTGGATGGTCTGTCTTTGGACATCACCACCTTGGTGGACATTAGGGACCAGACTAATAAAGAGCTGTCCATGCGATTGCTCACAGACATTCAGAGTGAAGACACCTTCTACACAGACCTCAATGGCTTCCAGGTAAATCTGACTGAACCTTTTTTTTTTTTTTGAAAATCCCCATCGATGCACTGGATATTTCTTCTCTAATCCTCTTAGGGGTCCACAGGTGCGCGCTCTCTCGCTGACAGTGCAAAAGCAGCTGTTGTGCCCTTTTATCCATCTTGGCAATGAACCCATATGATACCAACAAACAGATTAAAGCTAGTTTTACAAGTGGAGAATCCTGATTAGCAGTGTAATTATGATATTATGGCTAATATAAATGATGGTTAATTTCATATACTAAACACTTTTTTTCATACACTTTTTGTCCTTGACAAAAAAGGAGGGCAAGTTTGCGTTTGTATTTTGATTAGTTTTTAGGCCCCGGAGCGTAGTCCGAAAATGAGTTTTTATGAGATTTTTTTCCTTTTTTTGGAGTGGTTTATTAAAGTTATGGCTGAGAAGAGTCTGAAACTAGCCCATGATTATTTTTTTCCCCCCACTTATGAGTGATTATTGCTCTGTTTCAGATCCAGCCGCGCAGATACTTACAGAAGCTTCCACTGCAAGCCAACTTCTACCCCATGCCTACCATGGCATACATCCAGGACAGCCAGTACCGTCTGACCTTGCACACAGCCCAGGCCCTGGGAGTCACCAGCCTTGCCAGCGGTCAGCACTCTTGAGCAAAAATTAGGGGAATGACACTGAGAAAACACTAAATTGTACTAATTACAGTTTCATTCACAGCATTTGTAGCTTCCACTTTCCTTGACTCGTGCGGTTCTCTCCACAGGTCAGCTGGAGGTGGTTTTGGACCGCAGATTGATGCAGGATGATAACAGGGGTCTGGGACAGGGTCTGAAGGACAACAAGAGGACAGCCAACCGTTTTCGTCTATTGCTGGAGAGGAGGTCTAGCAGCAGCAGGGTGAGTGGAACTGGCTAAGCTGAGCCAAGGGACTGAGTGGGCTCAACCATTAGGTGGCACTGCTTCCATATTGCTGAGGCAGAACTACTGATGGGCGTAGCCAATAAAAATTGAGGCTTTTATGCTTGGCCAATATGGAAAGATGAGTTTTTAGCTGCCTTTTTAGCTGGGTGTTTGCATTGGACCATGTCTTCATGCATGCCGTTATTAATGAAGTAAAATGTAGATTTGTTTGCTGAAACAGTTTGAACTGATACTGAATAGAAATGCTGTTAGGTTTGTGATTATTGGGTTTGTTCACACCTGGTATTACCGCTGTCCATCATACTCTCACTAACTTTCATTTCATGCCTTTTCATCCTTTTGGCTTTATGACTATTATTTCCCTCTCATTGTGCTATCATTCTCTCTCGTTCACTCCCTCCCTTTCTCACTGCATGCAGCCTGTGGGCTCCTATGCCAAAGTCAGCCACATGTTAAATAAAATCATCACTCATGTTTTTGGAGACGGCAAGAAAGAGGTAATGTTGCCACAGCAACGGAGGGATTGTAGCACACTCTAATGCCTCCTCCCCATACTGTAGCTTTAGGCTAATGGGTAGTACTTTGTTCCTGTCCATTACCTTAGCTGCTTTCTATTCTGTGTGTCACTGATGATTTAGGACCATGTTCACTTCTGCTCTCTATTATTTGGTCATTTTGGTCCTGTAGACAAACTGGTGCAGAACGGGATGTAGTCTTATGATTAATACTAGATTGTCAAGCCAGAAGTGGGGCTTTACAAGCTTATAATGAAAACTTGTTTTCCTATTTGATTTGCTCCATTGGTGTAGTTGGTGGTGTATGTGTGTATTGTCTTGCCTAGGTTAGTTGCTGCCTCTGAAACAACCTGCAGTTGTGCAAAAGCTTCTCTAATCTCTACATATGCTTCTACAGGCTGTTGACAGTGGACCAGTCAGTTTCCCTTCACTGCTGAGTCATATGACCTCTTCCATCTTGAACCATGAGGTCTTGGCACTTCCGGTTATTCCAAAGAAACGGGGTGTGCCACCTCTTCGTACTTTCTCCCCTCTGGCAACAACAGTGCCCTGTGACTTCCATCTTCTCAACCTCAGAAGCATCCAGAAAGAGGTTAACTTGCACATATCTGAGTAGTTTATGCTGTTTTGTATTTGGAAATCTCTGCCTCCGTGTGTTTTACAATTTTCTTCGGTCATATGAGTACTTTATACCAGTCTTAATAGGTACAACACATTAAAGACACTTTTTGTATTGGATTTTGTTCACAAGCACAAAATTCATCATCCTGAATTTATCTTTTCAGGGTTAGTGATGATTGTGAATTGTAAAAATTGCACTGCCTTTTTCTAAAGGTTGCTTTTCTGAATAGTCCTTGGCTACTAAGTGGCGGTAGTGTCTTAACTGGTTGTCAGCTGTGTTAGCTCACTGTCCTTTTAATGTAGACAGACAGACAAATCTTTCTCTAATAACTGCGGTAACTTTTCTAATTTTTTAAAATCAGAAATAGAAAAAAGTGCTCCTGATGTAGATCATGGATGCCATTATATCTCTCCCATTATAAAAACAACAGAAAAAAGACGTCTCAGGGTGCACAAAAACACATCTAGTGTGAACTCCATTAATGAGCATATTTATTTATTATTCATGTTTCCTTTGAAATGTATGTTAGGTAGTCTTCAAGGAGAGGATCCTTCTACTTGTGGTACTATTACCAATTCTTGACATTGTGGTTGGTTGTGGACATTTGTCTTATTGCAGTGTTTTTTGTTGTCCACAGGATCCTCATTCACCATCCCCGTACACAGCTTTTCTGCTACACCGCCTGGGACTAGACTGTGGCCTGGAGGCCCAGAACCCTGGTTTTAACTGCACTACCACGCAAGGCAAGGTCAGTATTTGGAGCAAAAATGCAGAGACCCAGTCACAGCAGCTTTAAAAGGATTTTAATGCCGCAGAAGTCTTTTCTGAGAAAGTGAGAAAATACCTGACAAAGCTTGTGAAGGCTTAAAACCAAAGTATCCCCTAGGCTTGCTTTTATGTACTATGTTTACTCTGGTGAGTGAATGTTTTTCTGTGGAGCCAGTTTTAAATCAGTACTGGAATTAAGTTTGTGTTCCATCCCGGAGACTAAAAGCTGTTGTGTGCTCTTGTGTTTGTAGTTGGCTGTGTCAACGCTGTTCCGTGGTCTGGACCTGCAGCTGCTGCAGCCCATGTCTCTGACACTGATGTACTCGGGCACCCCACTCTCCAACAGCTCCATCATCAGCCTGGAGCCCATGGAGCTGTCCGCCTTCAAGCTCAAACTGCGCTAGGAGTCAACACACTGGGGCCAAGTCCCACAGCAGCAGCCTACACACTGCTGTCGGAGCAGAACGGCTGGACAGTTTCTGTCTTACTGGCAGAGGATGAGCTTAAACTCTCAAAACCAAGATAATGTATGTATCAACATGGAGGTTGCTGGACCCTAAAAAAAGACTTTTTTTTCCTTTTTTTTTATTGAGGGAGATTTCAGCACAAGAGATGAAGTAGTCGTCCCTGAACTGAGGGATATGAAAATATGAAAAATCTTTGACATGTTTTTCTTTTTAATATTCTTGAGATTCAGATCCACTAGTGGTTTTTTAATAGACTGGGTGATTAATGATTTGAGACATCATTATTTTTGTTTTTTGTCCTGGCTGGAACCACTGACACTCACGCTCTCTCTTTCGCTCTTTGTCTGTTGCCCTCTCTCATTCTCTCTCTGTCTGCTTTATCTATCATTCTCTTGGTGAATTTCTGGGGACTCTGTGTAAGTACATCATTAGCTCTTCATGAACTAATGGGACCGAGTGCAATATGTGAAGCTTCTTTTTAGGGATTTTTTTTTTTTTTTGGAGACACCACCATTCTGCAGCAGTTGTGCTTGAAACTGTGTCGCTGTCCTCTGAGCTCCAACTTCTTTTCTCTTTTTATACTTAGGTGGACTGTGCTGCTTGCCATAGCTGCATGTTCCTGTGAATGTGTGCTCACTCACTCATTTTGGCAGCTGAGTGGAGACATTTAGGGACTTGCCCTAAAGAACGCCTTGCTCCCATTCAACAATGTGAGTGGTTAAGCCTGGTTGGGTTCTCCTTATCTCGAGTTCTCTGGACCTCCTTTTTGTTTGTGAGATGTAGTGGTTGGCTTTCCCTTCCCTTTGTATCTGGTTTGCCCCATTTTGCTACTGAAAAATGCTGCTCCCGCCGCATAAGCTGGTTTTGAATAACCTGCATTTTTATTTCTCCTGGCCCATAGTGCTAAGGATGGTGTAGCATAAAGTATGCAGTAGATCGGGGTGTCGATCCTAAGTGGTGGGTGGCAGCAGCCCTCCAGATATTAGTGTTTGACCTGTTCTAACACTGATTTAGTTAAAGGTGTTTGGTATAGCTAAAGATTTAGAACAAGTGTGTTTGACAAGGCAAACCACGGAAGTCAGTGCAATGGTCCTCCAGAACTGGAGATCAGCATCCATGCAGTAGATAACGATACCTCCTATGTTCTACAAGGAACATTGACGTGCAATATAATACTATAAGAAACAAGGGGAAGAGATATGAATATATGACACAGAGGGGAGGTAAAAGGGGCAGAATGTATGTCTTGTGCACTTGTTACCATCTTGCACATAGAATACGAAGAACCTAAAGGCTTACTTGAACCCATATGTGTAGAGATTAGTCATTCTTAACTCCAGTTGCTTTGTACTGAGGAGAACCCTAGCCATAGCAGATGCATTGTAAAATTCCATTCCTGTAGTGTCTGTTATGTCTTCATTGTGTGTCCCTCTCTCTGTCTGGATGCAGTCATCCCCACTACTCAGTGCTTACCTTGGCCATTCAATGTGAGAGCATTACATTCTGCCAGGAAGAAGAGGTCTATTAAACCGTGATGCTGTCTCTAGTTTTACTCCCCGCTATTCTTACTCACCAGCTCTGCTGCTCACCTTGAAATAGCTTACCTGTGTAGACTCTCAAACCTGTGAATTACTGTGAAAGCTGAATACACATCATTTCTCCAAATAGACTGCTGTTGGGGCAGGGGTCAGACACACTCACGGAGCAGTTGTCACGATTACTTACAACTATGCTGTACAAAGTCTGGTTCCAGACCTTTCCTTTTTCACAACCTGCACAACTCCACTGTTAACTGACCGGGCCCCTCATCCTACGCTTCCAGGTTTTGCTAAAAGTACAGAATGGATCGGAGGCTTATAATGCCTCTCTTGGTGAGCTGTAGCTCTACCTTGCAACAATATTTATAAAACATGTATCAAGTTTGTCTTGTACCGTTGCTAACCTGTGTCACAGAGAATGTACATTTGGCGCTATGGGCTTTTTTTTGGGAAGGTTGGAATTATCTGGTTGGTTCTGGTGTTTTTTTTTTTTAAGGCTTGTTTTTGGATGATGGTACAACTCTACCTTGAGCTGTTTTGTCCCTCTGCCTGCACAGTGTAAGTTTGCCTCTCATCCTGGACTGCTTTGCCCTCAAACCATTCATACTTGTCCTCGAGCTGTTTTTCATTCCTGTAGAATGAGGTGAACAAAAAGACTGGGTTTTTTTTTTTGTTTTGTTTTGTTTGATATATATATTTCCTTTCTGTGCTTATTCCTCCTGGAAATGCAAATAAGGAAAAATGATGCATAAATGAAGCAAAAATGCAGCTAAAGTTGACATTTAATAAACATCAAACTACATTCTAGACATGTCATATCTGAGTCTGATGCCTGTGGAAGGGAATATAGTCCTCGGCGGATAAAACAAATGTCACCACAGGCATGTTTGGCTTTTGCTTCTCAGGCAAAAGCCTCACATGGTGCCTCTCCCTAGTGCACAAGCAGGGGGCAGTAGGGGGTCGTCTTCCCTACACTAGTTTGATCTGAATGTGAGTAGAGGTCCTCCAGTGACTCTTCCCTTTTTATCTACCACCCACGTTCCAAGCACCAGCACAACTCCAAAACCTGCCCCCTCCATTTCAGACTGGCCCACTCTCGCTCTTCACACCCTCTGGAGTGTGGTAGAAATTGCCTTTGTACACAGCCCTGACACCAATTTAGAAGTTTTTCTTACAGTAGCAGAGGTGAGCGCTTTAGGTGTTGTTGCACAGTGCTGTTTCTGAAGCTGCCCTGGGGCGTAGAAGGCATCAGCGTGAACGCTCCCCTCGGTCCTAAACAATCTGCCTGTCAGAACAGAGGCGATACGAGCAGAAGGTTGATGCCAAATGCAACCTTGCCTCTGGGGCTCTGATGAAAAGACAATCATGCAGATCAGGTGCACTTAGAGTCATGGTGGAAGTCCCTGGTCATAGAACATACTGAGGGAGAATAGGATAAAGATATGTTCCCTTTCTAAAGGAAAAAAAAAATTCTAATTCTGAAGCATTTCTATTAGTCCGAAGTTTTATAAATGTAGTTGCTGTGGTTAAATGATGAAGAAAAACGAGATATATTTGGGTTTCATTTGATGTATGTATTGCTGCTGTCATCAAAACCTCATTGCTCCCCCTGAGCTGGCTTGTTTAACAAAAATCAACTGCCCTTTGTCTGAACATTTTATTTAAAATCTTATATAAAAGTTTCTTCTATTAATTTTGGCACTTGCACTGTGTACCCAAACATATCCAGTATTAACGTCATGAGCCTGAAGGTCAAAATCAAGGATCCTGTATAATGGCTTCATCTTTGCAGAGGAGTTGATATGCAAGCTCTCATACCTGGCTGAGCAGGACTAATGCAATTAATTTGAGGCTGGTGCGAACATCTGGAGGGGATAATCGGGTATATTCAGGAAGGCTGGAAGCAAATGGCTTAAGTATGGCACAACATGCCAAGCTGGCAACCTAAGCAGCACGACTTACAGATGCACATCGGCTGTACTGGAACTTTTAACAAGCACTTGGTGGTCCCAGACCAAATTCGCAGGAGAGAAGTGTGCAGAAGGACGTATGTATTTTCCTCGATAAATAAGCTTTAATGACGATCATTGAATGTGACTCCGATCTCAGGGGGAGCTAAGAAGACCTTCGCATCTTCTCTGCCCTCTAAATAGCACCCGAGTGTCGCAGTGAGAGTTATACCAGGCATGCTTTTGCTCAAGGCATGGACTGGAGTTACCCTTCTCTCCCAGCTGAGCTAATTATGGGAATCATTGTAAATGGACTATTTTCATAAACTAGATCCCTCCACATGTTCGGGAGGGGTGACACTGCTAATCTCTCTCTCCAGTGCCTGAGAAGTCAGGAGATTTAACAACTTGTGTAAATATTTAGTATTGTTCTCCCACTGCATATGACGCACATTGAGGGCAAGGCTACCAGTTTAAAGTTATGCTCATAACTGCAGATTAATTACAAAAGAAGTTTAAAGGTTTAATCATCAGTCTGCATGTTTAAACTGCATGCATGTTCCGGTATAAATAATGCATACAACCTCTAGAGGGCCGGTCTCCTTTTTTTCTGTCCTGCCAGGCTGCTTTGTATGTGTAGACACACTCAGAGCCCCACTTCTTTAAAGATAAAAGCAAACTAATTGCAAATGAATTGCTAATCGCAAATGAGTTGTTGCAGAGTGGCCCGTACTATGAAAACTTCTGATTATGTAAGGCGTTGACGTCCATAAGATGGCATTTGGAATTATGGCTGTTTACAAGATGAGGCGAGTCTCTGAATAAAACACAACACTGGATGTTTGCAAGTAATTTAATGACCATAATTCATGTCTGTTAAATAAAAATGATAACTGCTAGAAAACACCATTGAAAGACGGTTCAGTGAAAATTGCTGCTTCTCAATCATCCCTATTCCTGTAACAGGACTTATTTGTGATGTACATGAACATCATTTGCATCAGAGGAGTTTAATGTTAGACTGTTCATGCATGAAAACCCAGTGAAACCCCAACAGAGGCGCCGAATCATAAACCTTAAACTGACCTTCAGAAAAACAAATGCCAAACACTGTCTTGAGCTCCTTCCCACATGACTTCTGACAGGTTTTAGTGCATCAAACCTCTAAATCAATAACGAAAACACTAGATGAGCTTCTTCAGGGATTTCGGACACCGTGTCTAAGGCATAGCTAATATGTACTCTGCTTTTTCATGCTGACACAAATACTGCACACAGCTTAGTGTTTTTAATCATTTTTGGGTTTGTATCGTTCTAGTAGTGGTTTGTTTGTGAGCTGCAGACCAAGGCTAGAGTGAAACAATGTTCAACTCCAAACTATTAATCAAATAACAGCCTGAAATCAACCAGGTGCATAGAATTTGGTGTCTGAAGCAACTACATGTATACTGAGAGCAAATCTAACACTTTCACAACTGAAAGAAGGTCAACACTTTCAGTAGAAAATCAAAAAATCAAACATGAGATTTTCAAACTGAAAGTATAACAAATTTGTTTTGGTTGAACTTCTGAACTTAAGGCCTTTGACAGACTGCATTTAAGTCCTTTATTTTCAAATGGCTTGCTCCATTGTTTTGGAACTAATCAAGGCAATCTTCTGAAATAATGTGATGCTGCTTACTTAGAACTCCTCTGGCTATAACCACCACAAATTTAGCAATGCAGTGAGCTTGCTGACCAGCACAGATGGGCAGAGAGACAGCAAGGGAGATTGGTTTTAGCTTTCAGTACATAAAGCAAACACTGGAAATATATGGATTTACTGCAATAGTCACTTCACTCTTCAAAGCGTTGTGCATAAATCCAGTCCAGAACACTGATAGTAAAAGGTGGACTGGCGTAAATTCAGCCCTTTTCAGCTCAAAAGGAAACATTAGCATTCATACACACACGCACTGATCCTTTTTATCGCCGTTTAAATCTCCTGACTCAAACCTCTAAGAGAATTTAAAGTAAAAATAAAGGGAAATTTCAGCACTGCGCCGGCAGCTTGTCCCACAGGGATTCATCAGAGATTCAAGTCAAACATCTGTGTCTCTGCTGAACAGATGCCTCACCTGAATATCTCACTCCACAGCTTATGAACAGGCACACATGCTCGCACATGGGACGCCCGCCTATACTTCTCAGCTCTTTTCAGAGCAGCCCAGAACAGGATGGCGAGAGAGAGAGAGAGAGAAAGAACTGGCTAGACCAACTCACTCGCCCTGCGAGAGGAAGACGGAGTGTGAAAAGCAGGTTTTGCAGGATAGGGGGCGCTAGAGGACGCTTTGTGTCTGTATGAAGGCAGTCTTCTCACTGTGGCAGTCCAGGTCCTCACTGTCCGATTCTGAATTCACCCCCCCCGCAGTGTCGTCGTCCCCCCACACGTTGGGTATTCCGTGGTAGGACACCCGGCTGCCTGTCCAGTCACGGCTCAGGCCAAAACCGAAGGCCACCCGTGTGCCCCGGCCACTGGAGTCTACCACGGGCAGTTTGGTCCTCCGGCAGAAGGGGGCACTGGCCGCGCCGGAGTGCAACTGCAGCAACACGAAAACAGCTGCAAATGTGGCCAGGATGAAGGCACAGCTGAGCACTGCTACCAGCACGGGCAAATGTGAGGACAGTCCTGACTGGGGTGAGGGTCCATCTGAGTCCAGGTCTGAATCTGTGTCTGACTCGCCTCTTCTCTGGCTGTTTAGCGCGGGTCCAACAGGAGACTTGCGCTGCACCTGGTTCTGCCGTAGACAGGATGTTGTCACCAGGTGGCTGTGAGAGGGGCAG
The DNA here is from genome assembly GCA_037974425.1 of Phenacogrammus interruptus. Lineage (NCBI taxonomy): Eukaryota > Metazoa > Chordata > Actinopteri > Characiformes > Alestidae > Phenacogrammus > Phenacogrammus interruptus. Next base: position 5,468,944 of record JBBPCW010000127.1, read on the forward strand.
GACAGGCACTCTGCCTCCCCTGGGCCGGAGCATGTGAGGCAGGCTGGGTGGCAGGGCAGGCAGGCCTGAACAGATGACTGTTCCACCCAGTTCTCCAGCGACAGGTTGAGCAGCTGCAAGCCTGATGTGAAGCCTGGAGGACACGTCTTTACGCAGCCCTGCAAAAACAGCGAGGAACCGGCGCTGCACTCTGAGTAGCAACAGAAGACAAAGGGAGAGTTTGTTAATATGTGCTGCAGCCACCTCAAGCAACAATTTCTAAGGAAGCTCCGTCGCAGCGAGTCAGAATACTTTACCTACATTCTGGAACTCTAGGTTTAATATTCAGATATTATTCAGCTACTACAATTAATTGGCAACTTAGTTATAAAATGAGGGCCATCCACTGGCCTTGATATTTTAAAAGTTTAATAAGTCAGTATTGGCTGTACTAAGCCCAGTCCTTCATTAAAGATGAAAATTTTCAAGAAAATAGTCCATGCCACTTGGGATATGTGCAGTGGTTATTTGACAATACATGTTTAAACTATCTGTATATAAAATACGTGCAGACTATTACACGCTAGTCATAACAGTGAACAGAGTAGACCAGGGGTCACCAACGTGGTGCCCCCAAGGACCACATGAGTAGTCGGCGGATAGCACAACTCGCCAGTGAACAGCATCTATCACTTAATTTTACCCTCTAGCTATTCTTCTTTAATCGCATTTGCATTTTTATAGATTTGAAAATGACAGTATCTAAAAAAAAAGCATTTACAACATGTTTATTATACATGAAGTTTAGATACATTTAAGTAAACTTTGTTCTGGTGTATCAAACTGGGAGCCCTTCGTATGGCTCAGTACCCGTGAGGTAGCTCTCAGTTTCAAAAAGGTTGGTGACCCCTAGAGTAGACTTGCACAGTTTTGAACAGGAAAGATATAAACTTTTCACAAAAACCCCAAAATAAGACAGAAGAGGGGTCACAACGTGAAGACACCAAAATTGAATTCATTTTGCAGTTGCATTTTAAAGTAATTGGCAGCTTAGCACCTAAATTTGATTTGAGGCATGCTCTGCATGGCTGTAATATCTCCAGAATACAAATATGACACGGCAACATGGCAGTGGCAGATTCTTGGTATTAAACAACTCCAGTTAGAATCAGATTCTAAAATGCTTGACTGAGACGCTGCCAAACAAGCTCCCCAAGAAATAAAAAAAGAAATGAAATAAATTGAGTGTCGCATTACGGAAATGTTCTAATGTTCCAGCCGTTATTGTAACTGCTGGGAACGAGGGTCCAGAAAGGTGCTTATCTCCACTTGAAGCACTTAAATGGAATAAGTACACTGGAGACAAAATTAGAACTTCACAAGTTCACACTGAGGAGGTTGAAGAGGTTCTTTAAGGTAAGTTATTATCCTCGCATGTCAGTATTATACTACTCATTCTGTGACCACACTAATCTTTTAATCGTTACAATCTGAAGATACAGCGCAGCTCCAAAAATATAAAGCCTCCATACATTATCACAGAAAGAGAGACAGTCCGACTTATGATAGCAATTATTTTTCTCAGGGGGAGAGCATTGAGAAACCCTTCCTTATTAAAAATGAGAAAAGAACGAACACTTCAAAAGTTATTTTCTTCTCAATGCAATTTGCATTATCAGTAATTCGATCCCGTTTGGCAGTGGCTCCCTCCATAGTGTTTCTGTGTTAATATTCATAAAGACAAATGAGCATCCATAAAGGCAGAGAATCACGCTGAGCTGATAAAAGAGTGAATTATCATGACACAACCAAGGGATTAAACTGTGTGTGAGTGTATGCCCTAGTCAATTCTCACCGATGCAGATCTGTTGGGCATCAAAGGTTTTGCAGCTGTTGTTGGAAGGTCTACTGAAGTCAGAGGCAGAAGGGTCCGCAGCACTGGAGCCTGTTCCATATAGGATGAGTGTGAACTGAGAAAGAACACCTTAGAGTGTGAAAGAGTGTGTGCGTGTGTGAGAGAATGAGCAGCAGAGACAGACAAAAAAGAGAGAGAAATGCATTGTGAGGTGCTACAGTCTATGCCTCAGCGTCCAATCTTTAACATATACACTACCACTAAAATACCTTTGAATTAATGTTAAAAAAATAAAAATAAAAGCAGTTTAATGGTGGATTAATATTCCAGCACACTAATCTTGTGTAATTTAATATCGAGTGTTTAGAGCACAAGGGACATAAATGACATGTCAGAAGATGTCGCTTGCGCACCTTGTGCTCCAAACCCGTGATGTGTTTATGAATAAAAAATAAAGACAGTTTTAATGTGTATAAGGTGATGACAAGATCTATAGACGATGCTAAAATGACTGTATAAAAATGAATATCCATGACACCCATTTTAAAAGTAATAACTGAATCCTGAGGCATTTGAAAAAAATCCCTTTAAATAGATCAGTTCATGATTTACCTATTATTAACTTCCTGTTCTTGCCAAGTCCTTAAAGTATTGATTAAAACACCTAAAAATAGTATTTCTTGTCTTGCTTAATGTATTTACATAGGCTGTTGTGCTCTAAAGTCTGTAATTACTCTGGCTCTAGTAAACTGGCAATGTATCTTTGGAGCTGGAAACACAGTGGAAAATATCCAGTTCTCTCTTGCAGCCGCAACTATACATCTGTTGATTGTGCATAAGATAAAAAAGCAACTTATATGAAAGGTAATTCCATATTGTGTAGGGGTGGTGTGCTTCTGACTGAACATCACTAAAGGCAATGCTTCTAGGGCTGCAACAACTAATCGATAAAATCGATAATAATCGATAATGAAATTCGTTGTCAACGAATGCCGTTATCGA
>JBBPCW010000127.1:5549548-5564740 GCA_037974425.1 Phenacogrammus interruptus
TCTCTCTCTCTCTCTCTCTCTCTCTCTCTCTCTCTCTCTCTCTCTTTCACACACACACACACACACACTCACACACTCAACTCAACACGCTGTGCTAGTGTACTTTTTTTTGTTTTTTAAAGAGGATTACCACTGACTTTTAATCTCTGCATAATTAAACAGCTATGATGTAAACAAAGTCACTCCGCGATTTTATGTAGTAATCTGTGTTCTAGAAACATTTTGTAAAAGATCTTAATGGATTTTTTTTTTTTTACAAACTTTTTAAATAGATATGCTTACAGTGGTGTTGGTGGGGAACTACACATCTGAATACATGTAATACATATAAAAACCCACCATTTGAAAATACAAAAACACCACCCACTGCCTGAGGTGTTATTTTACAGTAGTTTTAGGCCTAAAATGTTTTTTTTTTGTATTGGTGGAGAAGTGTATGTGGGCAAAATGGTTCCAAAAATATATTTCATTGTTATAAAAAATATATTGCATATTTTAAAATGTAGAAGAAGTAGGTAAGTTCACTGATAGTTTTGGATAGTAAATAAAACACCAATGTAAAGAAATCTGGCACTGTGTGTTTCTCTACTATGTCACCTCGGATGACTTTGTGTTACAATTTCAATAGTAAAAAATGAACAGAGTTCCCTTTAATCACTACTGTGGGTCCGGGGGCAGCCCGATTGTGTGTTACGTTGGACACAACCTGTTATTTAACCTGTGTTTGTGTATATTTATGCAGTCCTGTATAGGAGATATGCTGTATTCTAATGACCTGACGTCAACTGCTAAAACAGTACTAACACTGAAAGTCTGTTGCCTATTTACACTTCATTTTTCGACTTCTGCCGGTGGTCCCTTTTGCTGATTTATAGTCAGATTTAAACTGAAATAAACAATCCCACTCATAACAGCCCATTCTTTATAAATGTCAGGTCAAGTTGCAGCCCCCCTTTACAAATTAGCCTACAGTAGGAGTGAGAAAAATTACAGTTTCACTCTACAAACCTTCTGAGTCAGAAGGACTTCTGGGGGAATTTAACCACACTGTTTGGTCCTGTGTGAGGGGGGAGTTTCCATCTTCTCTGGGTCTCCGTTACAGGAGGGAAATCTACAGTGTCATACTGCATTATGTGTGGGGGAAGTGAAAGTGTGTGTGTGAGATAAGTGTGTGTCACTTTTCTGTTTCTCTCTCACTCTGTTTAGTGTTCTAGCGTGGCTGTTGTCCAGTTACAGCTCTGTCTCGTGTGTGTAGTGTAGCCTGCATAGACCGTCACAACACTACATTGTTTTACTCCAGCAGAGCTCAGCTTAAGGTAAGACAGTTTATTATTTTGTCATTTTGTTTTCGTTTGATGGATCACCTCTTCTGAATGCTTGCCAGTCTTTTACAGTATTGTAGTATAGTAATCTGTATTATTGGTGCAAACTGAATATAAAATAGAAATGCTTTATATCTTCCATCTCCTAACGTAAGCTGATCTTGTTTTTCTACATTTTGACTTCTGTCTTTTAAAGAGCGAGTGATGAAAGGACTAGAGGATTCCACAAGTCGTTTTCGGTTTGCTCAGTCATGTTTGGGCCTGGCGGGCTGTCTGTGTATCAGCTATGCAGTTTGGACGCCTCACTGGCTTGATGAAAGGGGACTCTGGGTGAATGGGAATGAGTCAAGTCCAGAAGACAGCTGGACAGAAGGACGGGGCATTGAAGGTGAGTGCCAGTTTCATGCTTCAGCAATGTGATTTTAATGCAGGTTGATTTTCATTTAGGTAGGTAAGCCTATAGATAAATAACATTCGTAACACTTCAAGTTAGTTAATCTAATAAGAATATTGTATTCCACGTACATTTAATGTATTTTTTTTGGCCTGTTCGTTTGAAAATGTTTACGCGAGGTGGAGGACAATACTATGTCCAAATTATGTAGAAGCAAAAATGACTTTTGGATATGACAGTGACCATTTATATCTATGTTCACTCGAAATAAAACTGCCAGGGAAGGGATTCTTCTAAGGACTTCTAAAGTCCTTAGAAGAATCCCTTCAGGTTCTTTAAGCTGGGAAATTTCAGTGGAACTCTCCAGTGAAAAGTCCCTCAGGGAGACAAGTGTCATTCTTATGGCAGGGAAACACTGGTACTAGAGAATCTGTGATCAGTTCTGTTTGGTAATTTCCCTATTCAAATACACACACTAAACCTGCCATTAGCCTATGAAACGAAACAAGTGTGTTTGACAAGGGAACTCACCAAACTGGCCCTCCGGGAGCAGGATTGTGTCCTGTGCCATTGCTACAAAGAATGCTTTCTGGAACTTGCATTTTATAAAGCCGTGTGCTACACACCAGTGGCATTCTGACCTGTTTAATGGAGGCTCAATTCTCGCTGGATGTCATGCTACATTGCTCCATTAGCCCCTCCAGAAAACATATTATATGGAGTCTAATGCATTATATATAGAAAGGAAATACAGTAGACAATGTGTTAAACAGTGTTGTAGGAAAATTAGTTAAAACAAAAGATCAGACACCTTTTGAAAGTAGGATGGGTTTTGCTGAGTAGGGGCTGACTTCTTGTACTGTAAATCGGTCTAATGACAGGGTGTGCCTTTTAATAAGTGTTAAAGTAGCAACTTAAAAAACGTATTGGTGTAAATACCATGCAAAATAGTTTTGTTTGCTGTCCTGTGGCTGGATATGTTTCCACACCAGCTTAATGAAGTGTAGGTTTTTTAGCTCTGAGCTCAGGGCTGACAAGCTTAGGCTTGTGCTTCCAGCATTTCTGACATGTTTTTTAGGGGGATGTTCCATCTTTTTCTTGGCTTTAGGCAAGTAGGAATGTTGACGATCAGGGAGAATTTTAATGGGTTTTTTCTGGACTCATATCCAGTTAGGTGACAGTTTCAGAAGGGTTGCTTGTTATTTCCCAGTAAATAACAAGTCAGCTGCTTTTGTCATAAAGATTGATTGCTTGCACAATGAAGATTAATGCCGGTTTCTTTAGCAGGTTTATGTCATGGAATGAAAATCTTATTGTAATGTCGAACAGCTTTATAAAAAAACAAAGTCATAATTACAGTGGTGGGACTGAGCCATATTTCAGCCAGTAAATTGTTGTGTTGGTGTAAACAGGTCTGGGGGCTCAGAGGGTGTTTGCTGGGCTTTCTTTCCTCATGGCTCTGAGCTCAGGAGTTCTGTGCCTGATCTTCGCTCTCTGCTGGACGTCCCGGACAGTGCGCTCTTACTCCAACACGCGCTCTCTGCTGATGGCAGGGCAGGCGCTCTACCCCACCACCTTACTGCTCATGACACTCGCCCCTACAGGTCAGTGTTTACACATGACGTGTTCAATTTTCCGTGCTGTAAATTCCTCCCTGGAAGTGAAACATTACCTTTTAACATTAACTCTTTAGTTTCACACATTAGTTCCTAATTTTCACAACATTAATTACACATTAGTTACTGAATGTGTCATAAGTGAGAGTTAAACTCTAAACGCACATATTACGCTTATAAACTGTTACTTTTCACAATAAGGAGACCAAGTCCAGTATACACTTTTACACTTTTAAACTTAGTTTTTATTTACAATTATAAAGTGCAGCAGTTTCATTTCTCATTATCTTCTGTGCTGTTTGGCTTCATTTTATTTTAAATTTTATTTATTGTGAAGCACTGAATAAAGAGTGTTTAGAACTAATATAATAATAATAATAATAATAATAATAATAATAACAATTATAATAATAATTATATCATGCAGTAGTAGTAACTTACTAAACAATGATCTTATGATTACTGACTGAAAACAAACCCAGGTTTTAAGGGGTTAAAGTGAAAATCTATGTATTTACAGAGCACTTAAATATACACAGTCACACATAATAGTTTCAGATTTTCAAAGAGAATTTAATGTGACAACTTGATTAAACACGAAAAGCAGATTTTAAATTCTCATTTATTGAAGAAAGAAAGTAATCCAATACCAACTGGCACTGTATTGTTGGCTCTGTATTAGTTACTCAAACAAACAATCTTCAAACCAAAATGCAGTTAATAATTACAGTCATTTAGACTAGACACACTGCGAGCACTGTTGAATCTAAACATCACTTAAACAGAACCGTTCCAGCAACATGAAGTAGACTAAAGATCTCAATAAGCAGCACAATATACTATGATCAAAAGAAATTTTGGAAGAGGTGCTGGTTCCAAGACTCCAGCACAGTGACAGCCATTATCTCCGAGGGGAAGAAAACTTGGAACAGAATCTTCAGACGTGTCCAAGAAACTGTAATTCCTCCAAGAGCGTAGAGACAGCTTATCTGGGAAGATGCTGTCAGAAATAAAGTTTAGGAGAGGGGGGGTGGGTGGCAAAATGTATTCCTCTGGTTTTCCTTCAGATCTTCAAACTGTCTGTGACTCATATCCACATCTCTCTCTCCCTCCCTCTATACCTCTCTCTCTCTCTCTCTCCCTCTCTCTCTCCCTCTCTCTCTCTCTCTCTCTATCTATCTTTACAGGGTTCTTCTTCCTCCTCAGCTGGGCCCTCTTTACCAATCAACACATCTCTGAAATCCAGGCTGACTTCACACGCCTAGGCTCCTCCTATTGGCTGGGTGTGGTGGGCTGGGCCTTGCTGTTAGCTGTGCTTCCAGTTGTGTTCCTGGTGGAGCAGTGTGTGGTGCCGGACGTCCTGCCTGAGCTGATTAGAGAGGCTGAGATGTTGTGGAGAGCCCCCGAGGTGGCGTACGCTCGCTCGTTCAGCGAGAGCTACAAACCCAGTGGGGCAAAATTCGACAACGGGTTTAAGAGGCACTTATCAGTGCCATGAGGAAGACTGCAGAGACACAGGCTTTGCAAATACTGCTACTGATCTTAAGATCTGCAACTCCCACCAACCAGTGGAAGGGCTGTGCAGTAGTGGAAGGCCTCCAGAAGCTGACAAGGCTATGGATGGTTATTGCACTTTTCTCAGGATCTGTCACGGTCTGACCATAGGCTACTGCCTGAAGGACAAGAGGGAGACATTCATGAATGAACTGATATTAAAAGGCTATTTCATGTCAAAGACATATCAGATATATTTCTTTAATTTCAGACTAATAGCTAAAAACACAAAACAACACCAACAGTAAGCTATGGACACACTACTCTAAACTGCTGGTGCTTACTTTTACCGTATTCAGTGACTTTTAAATGTATGAATTTATGTATGAACAGACCATTAATGGACACAGGAGGCATATTAACAAGTCATAACGAAGAAAAGTTTGTAATTTGATTAACATTTATGATTTGACTTCATGCGATCAAATTCAATTATTTATTTTGTTGTAACAGCACCCTCATGTGGTCACTTTGCGTTACTGCTGTGTTCCTACGCAGGTGCTCATAGTCTTATTTGAGTGGCTCAGGCTGAACTTACATTACGATATAATGTAGAAATAGTAATTCAGTATGTTTTTTTTATATTCATAGAAGAGTGATATGCTTGGTGTATTGTTATTCTAAATAAATAACCAATTAAACCACTGTCTTTACCCTTTTTCACAATCATGTTGGTTTTTGGCTGTCTATTTTATTTGTGCTAATTTATCACTTTTCTGCTTTCTCTGAACTTACACTGAGGTCAGTAAATAGATTTTTTGGAAGCTGGAGGGCCCAAAAGAACAAACAACTGATCTGCTGTGAGATTCCTTCTCTTTCCAAGGCTAGAGGCTCATCTCTGACACACAACTATTTTAGTATTTTATTTTGTATGTCATAAATTATAACTGTTGATATGTGGAGATAAAGGGCCGCCGTGTGTCTCTAGGCCGATCTCAGCTACTGCCAGGAGGGAGGGGGCGAGGGAGGGAGGGAGAGAGGGATTGAAAGGAGAAACAAATAGAGAAAGAGGAAGCTGCTGAGCCTGTGTTTACTTTTTGATCCCACCAAAGTGGAGAACTGGATCTGGCTTGTGCTAATTGTGCGTTAATCAGGTGCAGCACTAATTAAAAGGCAGTTCCGCCCTGTTAGCAGTAGCTAATGAGTTTGTTATTAAATCCACAGAGGACTTTTTTTTTAATTTACCAACAGGATAACACTTAATTGGCATTTGAATGGGAGTCGAGTGTCCTTGAAGGTCATGACAGCAGGGTGCTTTAGTGTGCACTGAATGACAAGCCTGCCTCCAAGTGAGCATCAAAGCCATTTGATACATTATGGGTGTGTGTCTGTGTGTGGTCTGTATTTAAAGCAGCCTCAACATTTTCAATATGGGGACACCTTTAGCGTTATGCAATTCCCCAAAGGGAGCTTTTAAAACATTTTCAGTGTAATGGTTTGTGGTTTCCCCTCTTCTACACCCTCTCATTTACTCATTTCCAATTCTGACTGACACACCAAAGCCCTCCACAGTTTCACTCAGTTTACTCGCTTCAAAATGAGGGTCAAATATAGTCATCCTCTTGCTTCTTCTCCAGCACCGCTCTGAAGTGCTCTCCTCTGTACGTCCATAAGGCTCCCCAAAAAACACATTTAGATTTACTGAGGGCTGCTGCTTAGAACCTTTTCGCAGGTTATTTTTGCAAAGCAGCAGTTCAACCAAATACCACAAGTCGCAGGCCTGTCTGAGACGGCGTGGCAGGGGTTTCTGGCACAGTTCCCCTGCCACACTCTCAGGAACTTCTGTGGCTTTCAGTAGCAGACCTGGGGGACTCATGTTCGGCACAGTTATGAGCTTTCTCTGCTCGAACACACCTGACTCACAACCCATAAAAACTTGATGGGTTAAGCCAGATGTCTTTGAACAGTAAAAAACCCTAAACATCATAATGGGCTGGGCTTTAAACCGGGAACTTAAATAAACAAATGCAAACGAGCCCCTCGTATGGTAACAAGCAGTTTATTGGGTTTGTTTGTAGCCAGTATATAATAAGTATATAAGTATATCAGTTGAAGAATGTTCCTTATCAGAGGAATCCTACAAGCCCTTAAAAGACATCAATCCAGTTTGTCCACTTGTTACACTCTTTTCAATCTTACTTTTCAATTATTTGAGAACTGTTTATGCGCTAATCCTTTGACCATACTCTGTTGTATTCAACTTCATGTCTTTGTTGCTATGAAGAGCAGGTTTTCGAATGGATTCGTCAGTTCGTCAACACACAGTTAAATTCTAACGGGTAGTTGAACTGAAAGGTGTGAGTGCAGAAGAAGCCTATGAGTCAGGCAGTTGGAGGAGAAGGCCCGGCTCACAATCTCCGTTCAGTTCATCCCAAAGGAGTTGGATGGGGTTGAGGTCAGGACTGCTGGCCAGCCATGTTCTTCCTCACTGAACTCATACCAGCCATGTCTTTATAGACCTGCTGGAATACAAAAGGTTCTTCCCCAAACTGCGTCCACAAATTTGGAAACATGGCGTTGTCTAAATGTCTGCTGAAGCATTAAGATTGGCCTTCACTAGAAGTAAGGGACCTAGCCCACCCTGAAAAACACATGTGGGACAAAACGTTTCCAAACCAACACTACATACTTTGGTAATTAAAACACTTCACAATGCTGAGTGTTTCCATCCAGCCACCTCAGCTGAAGTGAGGGATTACGTCAAGGCTGCCTAGAATATGTTTCACGTTTCGGGCATTAATTAGGGGGCGAGGCTTCTCTTCCTGACCAGCCGTCAGCTGCTCCGCACTGATTGAGTGACTGCGTGGTCACGCCCACCGGCTCAGCAGGTGTCGGCGCGCAGAGCCGCCACGCTCCTCATATCAATTATAACCCAATTAGGGAGCCACGTCCTGCTAATTATACCACTGCTTCGCATCCCCGGAATAAAGTGAGTGTGTGTTTATTGAGATAAATAAATAAAGACACAGAACGCCGAGGCAAGCTGGCCTTAATCAGATTTTCCAAACTGTAAGCCCTACACCCCCTCCACCCCACCTTAGCCTTGTGGTGAGAGAGTGCATTCTCCGCTTTCACCGCTTGGTGGCACTGTTGGAGCTTGCCTAGTGCAAATGGACATCATGGCATTAAAATTGTGGGGGGAGAAAAACCCTCCCAATTTTGTGTTTAATGACATCAGAGTGGGATGCTTCACACTGGAGCTGACGTGTGCTCGCTTATGTGTGCGTGGTGTGTGCAAGCAAATGTATGATAAGTGTGTGAACTGTGTTTAACTGTGTGAAATGCCTCATCTGTTCAATGGGAGCAGACCATTTCAGACAAAACACTCTAAAGCAGCTAGAGCAGGTCCATGAATGTGATGAATTATGGAATATCATGCCTTATATCGTCGAACAAGTGTAATTTGACTTGAAATCTCACAGCTTGGCTGCCATGCCTTTTTGGTCAGGAACACAGACGGGGGCTGCCTGGGCGTCTAAGCCGTAGCCGACAAATTGATAGAAAGTGATGGCAAGATGGAGAGAATGTGAGGCGACACTGGAGACGAGTGTAAAATAGGATTAAATTCATTCAGGGGTGTTATCAGTTTGGTTTGCGTTTGACCTGGCTGTGGTATATGTCCTTCAGCCTTCTCTTTTCTACTTATCCCAAGTGTGCTTCACTTACGCACTTCCTCTGCTCAGACACAATATATCTTTTAACGGTTTCCCCAAGGCCCTTCAGATTTATCACTTGACTGCCAGAGACTAATGACGAGTGTTTATCCTGTTTCCTCCCGACTGAGCCCATTTACCGCAGTGTACTCCAGTTACCCACACAAAGTCTTCCCATACTTCCCCACTGCAGTCCACGCTCTATACAGAAGGAGCATTAAAGTTTATGGGCTGTACAGTATACTAAACCATGTCACAACCCAAAGGCTGTCATTGGAATGTGAAATGTTTGTTTGAACCCACTGCAACCTGAATTTTCACAGTGGGTTCAGTTGGGTATGAAACTTATTTCTCGAGAATTTCTTGGGCTCAGGTCAGGCTCCAGTATTACTCCCTGCTTTATTCTTCTACTTACCTTTATAGCTTTAGACAGCTTTTACTTAGGCATGCTCGATTCAGTCATGCCTGTCGAGATACAGTAAGGTTTGGACAGAATTTTGTTGGGATAAAGTCAAGTTCAGACAGTATTTTGTTAGGATACAGTCAGAATTCGAAATCATTTTGTTTAACTAGGCTGTTTGGAGTCAAAACTTCATATTAACATCAGGGCTGGCTTCCTTCAGACCTGGTTAAAACTCTAGTTAACATTTCCCAAAGAGTCCCCTAGTCACTGATATCACACCAAATAATGTCCTCTGACCCAGACAGATCAACACCGTCAGACCTTCTACACTTTCTCTTGCTGATCTAAGATGATTGAACTCTTTCTGTGTCTTTAGTTAGTGTTCTATTGGAAAGGCTGACTCTAGCTCACGATTAGGAGACACATGCCCCAACATAAGCCTGTGGAGAAAGAGTCAAACACAGTCAGGGTCAGGCTTCTTGTCCTTCACTTTCTCTTTTTTATTCTCTGGCTTTGTGCAGCTCTGTGTGTTCTCCTTTGGAATCTTAAATGCGTCTTTGCTCTTTTAGATAGAAGGTCTGGTTCAGACTCCCCCCGCTGATTACATTTTCTGTTGAGATAGGGAGGAAATAACAGAGTCCCAAATCATGGGTCATGGAGTGCTTTGTAGTTCTCAATGTAAATGTAAGACGCATGTGTTTATCTTTGGAGGATATTCTACAAAGAAGGACTTCATGATTAGTCATACAGCTTAAAATTATCAGCATCTGGCTAGTTTTTGTTTGCCTTAGAAAACAAGGGGAGGCAAGGACCTTTGGTATGAAGATGACATAAGACAAAAGATGGCTTTATTTTAAAATAACCATGAACTTTGGTGCAGTAGATCACACTGTTTCCTCACAGTAAGAGGGCCCTGGCTTTGTATCCTTGCTGGGATGGCCAAGGGTCCTTTCTGTGGGGAGTGTGCATGTTCTCCCACCATGTCTGCATGGGTTTATGCAAGGCATTTCCTCCCACAGTCCATAGACATGGACATCAGGTGAATTGGAGATGCTAAATTGGCCTTAGGTGCGAGTGTGAATGTATTTGTGTGTCCGCGCTGCAATGGACAACCTGTCCAGAGAGTTTCTCCGTCTTTCACCTGTGACTGCTAGGACAGGCTCCAGTATACCTGCAACCCTCCCGAAGGATGGGCGGCACCTAAAGTGAACGATTTACATTTTCTTATATTTAATTTGGGATATACACTTTAAAAGATTCAGGAATTACAGTGTGGGGACGTAAATGAGTTGCTGAGAGGATAAATGAGAAATCTTGATTTACAAAGTACACCTATGTGCCGATCTGTATGCAAAACCAATTATACGTGTATCTAAGTGTCCGTGCATACATCCACTACCTACAACCATATGCATTAACGCTCTTCTGTGAACGTGTTCTCAAACAGGCTTTCTGCATGTATAGCCGCCTGTCACACATCTCCGTCCTGCACAATGAAGCCGTGTGCGTGCGTCTCACTCTCGCCGCTTCATTCATGGCTGGATGCAGACAACTGCAGCGGTCCTCTCTCTTATCTGTCCCCTGTGTGACCAGCAAAATTAAATTACAAATATAATCACTCCACACCAGGCTTCTTCTTCTGCCTTTTTTTTCCCTCATGCACATCACCCTCTGCTTTGCATATAGAGTAGCGTGCCTTTAGAGATGAGTGCTTGTGTTGGTAGATAGTGCTGCTTCCACGTCCACCACACACAATAGAGACTGTCCTACCTGCAGCAGAGGCAATGTGGGCTTTACACTGACAATAACAGCATCGGGGGAATGTGTGTGCGTGTGTGTGTGTGTGTGTGTCTGTGTGTGTGTGTGTGTGGAGGGTACAGGATAGAGTGTATGAGACAGAAATACAGCAATGCACCAACTCAATCACACACTGGTAGAACTTTTACAGCTCTTTCAGGCCACAGATGCAATATTAGTGGACTCCTATGCAGATCACATTTAACTCCAGGGTTGGTATTTGTGGGAACAGCTTGCACCTTTTATAATAATTCTGAAGAGAATGAAATTAAGTGGTAACACCTGATGCTTGTTCATTGTTCTAACTCTAAGGGGATTTGGCAGAGGAGGTAATGGTATAAATAAAGGTGCCACAAAAGGCTGTTTGAGCAAGGCCAGCATATGAGAACCGTTTTAGTGCACTAAAGAACCTTGTTTGTAAACTATGCTTGTCGACACCTGCTTTTGTAGTGTGTCATCTGAAATCAGGGGCATTAATAGGGAGTTTGAAACTGCTGATGTGAGGATATGATTGCTTTCAACCACAAGAGGATTAGTGAGGTGAGGTACTGCTGTTGCATAATTAGTGCTGGATCACAAACTCCTCTTCAACTCAGTTAAATCATTCCAGAGTGCTTCAGGGTGGTGGATGGAGATGGGGCTGGGGGCGGGTTACCCATCTAGATGACGCTTGTCATTGAGCACAATGATCTTAGGCTCAGAGCATCCCATTCCAATGACAATGCTTTTCTATGGAGATTATTCAAACTGTGTGTGCGAAGTACAAACAGTGGTAATGCCCTTAAGGTCAAAACATGCGAATATTAAGGGGTTTTAAGGGTCCATTACATTCCATTTTCCAAGGAACGGGCATATTTGTACCTTTTTAATAATTTAAATACAAAAAATTAAAGTGAATGCCTGAAGACAAGTTGGAAAAACTGTAAAAAAGCCTCAAAAACACTTAAAACATAGACTTGCGACAGAACATGGTATAATTATGTTCCTAACTAAGGGTACCGAAGACATTCCCCTGAGCGTTTGCAGCCTGAAAGGTATAATGTGTTACTTCTTTTTCTCTGGCTTTAGTAAATGGGGAATTCTACCTACATTCATGTATCTAGGACATGTGAGCTACCCCTGATAACCAGAACGAACTGAAATCCCACTTTGGCTACAGCACTGAGGCAGCCTTGCATGACGCTAGTGTATATGAAATAACTCAACAAACTGTCAATCCCGAACAAGATTTATGTTCACCTATGGAAATTATGTCATTTGTGATGGAACTGAACTTTGAGTGCGTTTTAAGCCGGAAAGTTTGAAATGAAATATGACCTCACTATCCTTCAGTAAAGCAGCTAAACTGACTTTGAAAGTGCATCAATAAACACAAATTCGGAAAGATTTACGACTTGAACCTACGTCTGTATCATCGCTGCTGTCTTGCTAAGCAGAAATCCACTTAAGCCATCTGTCTCTCGGCATCTTTGGGTCATAATGAGATCTAACTCACCCACACAGTTATGGTCAGGCAGCAGTTCGGAATATTTGGTGCATTTAATTGTATGAATATTTATATGCTGCCTGAATATAATTAGTGAAAAAATATTTTTTTCAGATATATATTTTTGCCAACGTATAAATATATATTTTTAAAAACGATCGCAAATATATAATTAGAACATTGGAGAACATAGAGTTCCGTATTATTATGCAAAAATAACGCACTTTATTTTGGCTAACAGTGGAATGCTGGAATGATAGTAACTCTTGAAGGATGGGGGGGGGTGGGGGTTGTCTCTAGAAAAATGCTTTTCTTAATTAAGGGCTGAATTAAGCTAAGTTAAATATGTAAAACTGTGTTCTGTGTAGAGAATATACGCTTTAAAAATCAACAAAGCACTGCATATGATATATGTGTCTATTTATAATTTAATTTAAAGAGGATTATTTGTGCCACAGGAGGTCCTGTTCTGTAATCTGTGAGATGCTTGTGTGAATCAGATGGAATTTGTAAATTTCCTGAGAAAAAAGCCCAGATTAAAATATGACTTGGATAGTCACATCAGGGTAATGCAGTAAATTCTACACTCAGTAACAACACAGGGCACATCTGTTAGCAGGTTCTGATAATGCATTACCATCTAATCAAATAGGACTACCAGTACAGAGGGTTCTCTCAGTTCAGCTAATTACACAAGGTCCTTCACTCTGCATTTGTTACTGTCAAACTGTAAAAGCACTGGGCTTACATCACACATTTCCTCATGAGTCATTAAGTCAAGTCAAGTAGATTTTATTGTCATTTCTACCATATACACACTACCTCCAGGACCATGGTGCAACACAAGAGCAGAACAGAGCAAAACAAAAGTGCAAAAAAGGAAAGAACAAGAGCAACAATACCACTAAATGAGACAGAACAAGACAATGTACAATGCAAATGACAATGGCTACATCGTGGATAAGTACAGTATTTGACCAGTATTGTAGTTTAGCAGCAGAGATGTGCAAACGAATGAATCAGTAAATAAATATGTGCAATTTTAAAATGGCAATGAATAAGACTGTGTGGTTTGTAGCAGCATAAAAAAAAACATGACAGAGAGAGTTGTGTGTTTTACAGAATGTGTGATATACAGAGAGTATTTTAGCTGGTTATTAAAGTCTGAGTTTTCCAAGGGTGTAGGAGTGAGGTAGGGGGAGGTGGGTGATTTGTGGTGTGTGTATATGTGGTTTTATGCTTTCAGTTCTGGTTAAGGAGTCTGATGGCCTGAGGGAAGAAACTGTTCCCTATTCTAGTAGTGGAGGCTCGTATGCTATGGTACCTTTTACCAGCTGGGAGGAGGGAGAAGAGAGTATGTGAGGGGTGAGTGGGGTCATCCACAATGCTGGTGGCTTTGCGGATGCAGTGTGTGAAGTAAATGTCTGTGACAGAGGGAAGAGAGATTCCAATGACCTTCTCAGCTGTTCTCACAACCCTCTGTAGGGTCTTGCGGTCCGAAACACTGCAGTTTCTGTACCAGGCTGTGATGAAGTTACTGAGAATACTCTCTATGGTCCCTCTGAAGAACATGGTGAGTACTGGGGTAGAGACACTGCTGGGCCTTGTTGGTGATGGAGCTGGTGTTGATGGTCCACATGAGGTTGAGGTCTGTGATGTGAACACCAAGGAACTAACACTCTAACAAACAAAACATAACATACTTTAAGGCGCTTGAATGGATATGATGTTCTCAGTAAACTTATGTCACACAAATGCAGATTAAGAAAATTCTTTTAACTTTATATAATTATCTTCTTTATCTTTATATCAATATCTTTAGCTCCTTAAAGTTAATAAAAACCAGTAGATGTTATTAAATTATGCTGTGAATGTTTATTAAATGTTTAGTAAATGACCAAAACAAGTGGACTTGCTTGTTTCCACATTTCTTTAATATGTTAGTAAGTAATTTAAATTTGTACATTTGAGTTAAGTTGTTCCTGCAGAGCTGTGACAGAGCCACGCTCAGCAGCAGAAGTCATGGCAGCTTGCTCTTACAGCCAACAACAACACGGCTAAGCAATTACCCATGGAACAGAAGGGAAAATATGCACGTACACACGCACAACACCAAGGGTGGTAGTAGTCTAGTGGGTATAACACTTGCCTGTGAACCCGATGACCACAAAATTGCAGGTTTAAACCCCCTCTTTCTACCATTATATCCTTGAGCAAGACACTTAACCCTCAGTTGCTCCAGGGGACTGTCCCTGTAACTCATGATTGTAAGTTGCTCTGAATAAGACTGTGGGTCAAATGCTACTTTACACAGCTGAACACACATTACAATATCTGTGAGGGCATTCCATTGACTTGTGTAATACTGCATCCCAGTAAAAGTACACTTACATCTAAAGCTAACCATAACATTAGCCTTGGTGACCAAAAGGCAGTCTTTCTGACCAAAAGGCGATCTTTTGTTTCTCCTAAGAAAACTTTATCTGTGGTGAAAACAACATATTTCCTTGTGAAGCAAAGAACCCAGTTCTACAATATTTTTCAGTATTCCATTCTTTATGACTTCAGTGTTTCTCAAATTGTAAATTGCTTTGGTAAAAGGGTCTGCATAATGAAGGTAATGTAATTATGAGGACATTTGATGCTCAGAAAAGAGATAAAAACACACGTGCATGCACACACACAGTATGGTTAGACAGGTGGAGGACCCCGCAAACAGAAGAACAAAAGTGTGGAAGATACAAAACGCAAACAGGTGGAGCATCAGGAGCCAATGCAAGTGACACTCAGTGACATATTTGTTGAGTAACATCACCAACAGTGTGATCCTAAACCTAAACCCAACCTTCACCTCAAGAAATCCTGTCAGTTTTAACAACAATGAAATGTGTGAAGCACACACACACACACACACACACACACACACACACACACACACACACACACACACACACACACACACACACA
>JBBPCW010000127.1:5589113-5599941 GCA_037974425.1 Phenacogrammus interruptus
TTTTTATGCGTATCATTTATTTGTATAAATACGTATACGTATATTTATCTGCCACTCTTTAAAGGCCGGGCCGTGAACATAGATTCTGATATTAAACCGGTCCGTGACCAAATAAAGGTTGGGGACCACTTTTTTAAGTTTTTAAATTCTAAAATGTATCCATGTATAATAAAATGCATTTTAATAAAAAATAATGTCTATTGTTGTATTTAATTAAACAGCAGTTCAGGTATTCCACCATTAATTCTAATAAACCTGAGAATAGTTTTATTATTCTCTTTTTATTTCAAACAATTTCAGAAATACATTTTAATATAAAGCACTTCATTACAGATATTCATCGTTATTGTAGAATTTTTGAGGCATTTGTCAAGTAGCACATACGTGTAAGAACATTCATTGTTAGCTTTGAAATAACCACAAAAACAAGAACAGGTCAGTCAAACAGTCTCCTGAGGAAGCTTTTCTTGGCTGGAGTCAACTTCAGTGTGAAGGGGGCTTTGCGGTGCATTGTCTTCATTGGCACTTTCTTCAGAGGCATTGTCTGACGTGGTGGGGTCATCTCTTGCTTGGCAAGGCCTCCATGGTCCAGGCAGTAGTACTTGCTGTTGTCCTGAGAAAGACGTAGAAGTAGACTCTCTGAGAGCTCCATGCACTGAGCATGAACCCAGTGTCCACCTTCACCCCTCGAACAGAAGATCATGGCAGGTCGGGTGAGCTCAGTCGAGTAGAAAGGCTCCCAGGTGTTGACGTCTACCTGGCAAGTAATACAGCACTTGATCCAATAACCAGTCTGAGATTCATCCTCCTCATCTTCCTCGTTGTAGGTGTCACCTTCGCCATCACTGCTGTACTCCATCTCATTAGGATCACGCCCAAAGTACAGCTCTTCTGAATCCTCTAGAGGAGCTGAATCCTCAAAATCTGTGGACTCTTGGCTGCACGTCTGGGTTGCATCTTCTGCATCTCCCTCTTTTTGGAAGCTTACATGGTAGAAGTAATAGGCATCTTGAGGTGCTGGATTTCCCTCTGTTGGAATAGCAATCAGTGCACTCCCTTTTTCCATGCTTCCACCAAACCAAGTACGGCTCTGGCTGATCTCACTGCTCCACTGTGGTGGCTCTCGAGGTTCCATGCGTATGCCGATATCGTCCAGTACAGCGTAGGTGCACTGCATCCGCTTTTCGGAGTCTGACTGGTAGCCTCCCAGGATCATATACTCATGAGCAGAACCTACAGAAGCTACAATGGCACTTGTGATGGACAAACCATTGTTAAAAATATCACAGGAGAGCACTGGGCTGCCTAAGAGAAGCTCCACGCGAAGCCTGAACAGACGAGGTGGGCGGCAGTCGGTGGAGAGAATGTGGCCACCAAGGAAGTAGACACAGTCCTCTCGTGCCAGTGCTAGGTGGAATGACTGGCCATCTGTGAGCTCAGGGAGAATATGCGCCGTGCAGCATCCAAACTCTAGGTCAATTAGGTATACCTGGGGTGGACAGTCCACCACGCTATTCCAATTCTCAGTGGTTCTCTCAGCTGGTGGCCTGTAGGACCTGCCACCAAAAAGAACACAAGCGGTTTTCCCTCTGCTGTGGACAACATTAATGGTGTGGCCATACCGAGGTCCTGGAGGCTCCCCCACCAACTCTTTCTCCTGGCATCTCAGTATGACCTTCCGATTGCATCCATGACTCTCAACACTCAGCATGTAGAGGCTAGAAGACAGCTCATTGTTTGGTGTTCGGCCACCATGAATGAGGTAACACTCAGGCTCTCCATCAAGATGCTTTAGGTGGGCAGTTGCTGGATACCGCAGAGGTGGTAGATAACAAGAATTATTGGAGAATGAGATGGCACGAAGCTTGAGCTCTCCTTGCTTGATGCGTACACCAAAGACACCTGTTGGGCAGGAGCGTTTAGGCCAGCCTTTCTGACCGAAAAGATAAATATCATCTTCCAGATACAATAAGGAGCAGCCAGGTTGTAGAAGTCCAGAACAGTTTATTGCAGTCAGATGCTGCAAGGACATCCTTTGCAGATGGCTGGAAGGTTTAATGAGAAATAAAAAAAAGCAGTTAATTTGATTTACTTGTAAATTGATAAATCAGAGTGATGCTGGAATATGAAGCTGGCAAATTAAAATGATCTAAACTCTTTTAAATTATAAATGTGCAAAGACAAAACCATTACAAGCCTTCTTCCTGGGATAGGGAGAGTGCCGGCTGACTGGGACTCAAGGTAAAGTGGGACCCCTTTCTTGTTTGCACTGTGCCAGTGATAACAAATCTTGCCTGGATATTGCTGTATGCACGGAATATAAGAGTACTTTTATTTTGTGAGCTGAAAGTGATAAATATTTAGTTGAAAAGTATGTGAGTAACTGCACATTTTTCAGAAGCATAAACATTTCAAAAGAACTGTAAAATGGTAAAACTGTTAAAAAAAACATGTCTGTCCAGTGGCCTTAAAATGTGAAGGACATAACAGTGCATGAAAATATTACCAAATACCAAATATTGCCTTTTTTAACAGCATTTAATAACGGGACTCATAGAACACCATTAAATGATCAGTTTCACTGTATATCTCCAGATTTGTCACTTAGGAATTGTGTGGAGGAAAGAGCCCATATGTGTATGCAAGCTTAATTAAAACTCCCAGTACTTCAATGGTTTACAGACGAATTACCCATTGTAGTGTTTTTGTCTTTGCCCGCCCATTCAGCTCAATGTAAACCAGACCGCAGAGGACTCATTACCCAGAATTCAAAGCGAAATCCCGTTGCCGGAGGAACGTTGTCTGGTTGGTATGTATTGGTTGGACGTGCTTTCTGTACTATACTATTTCGAGTGGTAATTTTTTCGTGTTGTCGGTGTCTTTACATTCTCTTCTCATTTTCTGGCCACAAAAGAAACAAGAAGAGCGCACGTGGTAGATGAATTGAGTTACATTTGAATGTAGTTAGCAGGTTAGCTAGCAACATCACTAGGTTCCAGACAGTCTTTTGTCCAGCAAGAAAGAAACACGAAATTTGGAACATTTTCAAATTATTTCCTTGTCAGTCGCAAGAACGGAGCTTTTTAGTATAGCTGAGTATTCTGTTAGGGTCAATTAGGAGTACACCCCCATTACGTGATAGCCAAATATATGTTTAATCAACAACCAGCTTCAATTAACATGCACTAATTCAGCATCGCCTAGTTTCTGCACGTTCAGTCTTTTTTTCTGCCACTAAAGGCTTGCCAGTTCAAACTAACACATGATTACAGCTGCTGCCAACATGCCTATGTTGCATATTCAGCTGTCAAACTAACGTCCTGCAAGCTTTACACACACTTACCTCTGATTGTAGCAAGTCTGCAGGCTGATTACTGTTTGCTTGCAGTCGTTTTTTCCAAAAGTGTACTTTCACAGCTAAGCAACCTGTAGTTTTAGAGTGAAGCAGATCTCTGAGGCTTGTGAAGCCTGGTTGATTGGTAATGTGAGTTTCATATCGTGGTTAACCGTCTGTGAAGTGTTCTCTTCAACAGGTGGCTGAGCACAGCACAGCAGAACCACGTTTGAATGAAAACAAGAACGAAGTTAGCACTGCACACAGGCCAAAAACACCAGACCCATGTTTATTAGAAAAATGCACACAGTCCATCTTTACTGGTCTATCTTAAATGCTAGGATCTGCATGCAGACCTACTTTTTGTTAATTTCACAAGTATGTGAGTTATATTAGATGCTAAATTTAAGACCATTAACTGCAGCCTCAAGGGGTTAATACACAGCATTTGTACATATAGTGTATTTCAAAATCAGATTGCTTCTACAGATTTGTAATTTGATTATTTTAGACTGTACATCTTATACACATTGCCTAATTTGCATGATCTTTCTTGACAATTGGTACCTCAGCAATTCCAGTATCCTATATGACATTGTCTTTATTTGTGGACATTGTCATCTACTAAAGAACATCTGGATTATGATGCTGGACCTGCTCATTACATATACTTCATAGCGCTGCCATCAACAAGTGGATGAAAGGCCCTCACTGAATTTCAGAGTAGAGTTGTATTGTGTAAATCCAGTGACAGGATTATTCACACACTTTCATGTTACCCTGAGCCCAGTGAGACACACATACATCATTCTGCTGCATTGCCACTGGCAGAGTACATATTTATCAAGTGAGCCTTTTTTTGTTCAATCTGACATGTTTTTAACATTTAACATTTAATTCATGGAGCTGCAAAATATGGTAGAGAATTGGTGGAAAGAAGTGGTGAAGTGTATGAGATGATGGAGAGAGACTAAAAGAGATGGAGACAGCTGTTTTGAGTTCATTAGCATAATGTTTTGTGTTTTGGGGGATGCGTGTGCATATGTGTCTGCGTGTGTATGTGCAAAAACAAAGAGCTGTAACCACGAGAGCCTGGAAGAACGTTAGAACTCAAAAACACAAACACTCGAGCACCTGTGTCTCTGCGCTGCTGCTAAGTCGCAGGGCAGGAGAGGAGGCTTAATCGACTCCCCCAGTGCCAGTCTGAAAAGAAAAAAAAATGGGATGCCTCCAGCATTTCAATCAGCTATGGGGATATTTTTTCTTTCCATGCGTTTGAAATGCACATACGCAAGCTGCTCACTCCGGCTATAGAGTGAACCCACATTACCCTCAGAGCAACCCGGCACACTGCAGCTCTGACAGTGGTGTTGGTCATTGCAGTAGTGCAGCAGAGATGGACCGGGGAAGACTGAGTGTGTAGGTGGTGCAGCAGTACAGCGCAGGCCGCAGGCCATGCAGGGGTTCACATTGTTTAATTGATAGCACAGGGTAATTTGGCTCTAGTGTAGCACCTGCTTACGTCCCATGCTACCTGATGGTGGCTTCCCTGAAGGAAGGGCTTGACAAATTACAAGGTGACAGCTCAGATGTTCCGATGATCATTTTGTATGGTCGTTCATTACTCTTTAATGTCACTGTAATCATCCCCCCCTCTTTACTGATTGTAATTGAGCTGAACTTCAAAAAGATAATTTCACCTTAATCAGGGCTAATGTGGCTATTATGCATATCATTGTGTGATTAAGTGACCCATCGAGTAGAGCAGCCTTGCTCTTACTCTCCAATCATCCATCTGACTTTTTACAATTTTTTTTAGCTCCCTTTTCATCTTCCATTCATATAGTCTGTATTGTCTGATTTGGTTTATTGTATAGGGCATAATGTGCCTGATAAGCACTCTCGAAATAAGCAGGTATATTCTCCCTATTCTTTTTCGTTTCGCTTTTCTAATATCTTCTTTCTTTCTTGTTAGGGTTGGAGAGATGCCAGGTTTGCAGAGTAATTCTGGTACAATTTCCCATGATCGGCTCATGACGGAGGCTCTTGAGCAGTTCTGTAACTTTCCAGAACAGTCCTATGAGCAGTTTCTGTCCACCTTCTCGTACCTTACCGCAGGTCAGTACCTCTGTTAAGAGGCCTTGTGCATAACACACAAGATGCATAACAACAACAAAAAAGGTACAAAATACATACTGCTCATTTCCCTCTGTAACTATTTCCTTCTTGCTTCTACTGTCTCGATCTTTTAGAGAATGTGACAAGTGGGCAATTGACTGCTCTTAGAGGGGAAAATAACACTTCAGTTGGAGAGATGAACAGGAGAGACCGAGAGAGGACAGACACTGTTGTGAATGCGATGGATGAAAGAGGTTTTCAAACCAGAGGACAGCAGAATCAGCATTCACTCACTGCACATCTGGAAGAGGTCACTACTACAATAAAGTACCTTTTATATTTATGTCTGCTGCAAACATTGGCATAACACTAAATGTTTTACTTGGTGTTACATGGTACTTAGTGTGGCATGATAGTTAAAACAGTAACACACAATACAGACAGATGGAATCAACAGGAAAACAATACTGAAGCTCAATGAATAATACAGAAACATTACATTTTGAAACATGACAGGTGATGCTCTGCAGAAATTGTATATTTGCTTTGAATAAAAACAATGAAACAGTCTTTAAAATTATTGTGGGAATTGGTAGTGGACCATGTCTTCAGGTGTCGGGGGGTGGGACGTAGAAACTTTTTAGGTGGACTGTTTTGTGTCCGGACCGTTTGCCAGATGGTAGCTATGCGAAGCGGTCATGGCTGGGATATATTCTGGTCCCTGGTGCCTTCCTCTTTCAGCCTTCTGTACAGATGTTTAAGATGAATCTGAATACCCAACCTGGTGATGCACTAAACTGTTTTCACCACCCACTAAAGGGCTTTTGTGCTCTCATATGGTGCAGTTGCCATAGCAAAGCACGTTGCATGCTGGTGAGAATGCTTTCAGAAGTGGCTTTGTTCTGGAAGGTCATTTAGATCTTTTGAGGAAGTAGATGCACTGTTGCACCTTCTACACTAGAGATGTATTACTCTGATCCTGAAATATGTACCCCCTTCTCTGTTTCTCCATTGCACACTTTTCACTAGGGAAGGGGTACTCTGTATAAGCTCACAGGATAAGAAATTGCTCATATGTACAATTTCTTCTGTAATTCTTGAAGTGTTCCTGCCATGTTGACAGCACAAGGCATGTCTGATTTCCAGATAAGGATGACAGTAAGTGGACAAAAAGGAATGACTTGTTGCTGTATATCCCAAAATACAGGAAGCATGTGACCCTTTCAGTGACCTTCAGTTTTTTAAGCAAGGCCATCGGCAAACACTGTTGATAAGGTAGGCCTATGTGACCACAGTCCTGTGTGAGTAGGAAGTAAAAGGGTGGACCGAGGTCACAGCTATTAGGAAATCTAAAGGTTGTTGGTGATAGACTGGGTGGCTGACTTCATTAGTATGATGGACTCATGATTAATTATTACTTTTAATGAGGAATCTCTGAAGGAATGCATTACATTTAACATGCGCAGTAGTGATTGATATTAAACATTATTTTCAGTTGCTGTGACCTGACTAAGGTTTTAGTCGAACTCAGGATGATTAAAACATGTGGCCCAGACCAATACTGGCCTCACTATTATGGATAGATTTATAAAAATCAATGCTTAAATTGCCCCTTTGATTCCACTGTGGAGTGTTTGTGCTTTCTACATGAAACAGCTCACTCTTTTGAGAGAAAAAATATTCCTCATGTTTTGTCAGGAGCAGACACAGGGAGATTGTTCTGTCTTCACTGCATGGAAGGAAATGATATTTTTTAAATGGAGAGAGCTTGGATCAAAAAGGGGGAATTGCGAAGTCCCTGCTGGTGCCTATGTGAACAAAATTATAAATGGACCTGCTTTTTCATGATCAGACAATCAGAATTAGAAAACTTGATTTGTCCCATGGGAAGTTGATTGTCTTTTATACATGTAAATGTCTCAGTTTGATTCAGTTTCTTTAAACAGCTTGAAACTTAAGCATTGTTTGGATGTGAACCTTGTGTTTATGTGAAGGGTAATGCTCAAATCAGCTTTAGAGCATTTTCATGTTATTATACTTCTTTGTAATCTAGAGACTGCATTTGCTGTTAAACTCTTAGGACAATTAAATGTTGTCCTGCTGGTAGTAAGACTATGGCCAAGCTGGCGTGGCAGCATTGTGAGTGTTTTCTTTGTAGTCTTGTTGCCTCAGTGTTGTCAGACTCAAATTTCACAAAGAAGTTGTTTAGAGTGTCTGATAGAGAGGACGCAATGATAGTAGAGCTGGCCTGCTCCTGCGGGCTGTGATAACCTGGATGCCCTGCCACAAGCCCCGTGGGTCTCAGTGGTTGTTCTAGTGTTTCTTGACCTTCGTGGTGTAGGCTTGCTTTGCTCTTATTAGAAGCTGAGATGAGAATATTCCCTGCTGTGCAGAGGCCAACTTTGTCACTTGACCTGAAGGCAGCACTGTGAGCTTTCATCGATGCAAAGGTCTTTCTGTTCACCTACAGGTTTAATAGTTTTGGTGATTATGGCAGCATACCTGGTGATGTAGACACAGTTGTCATTAATTTGGCCATGCCTGGATACTAAATATACACCAGTCAGTTATTTCAAACAGTGCCACATCATTGCCTGAGGGCCTCGTGCTGATCAACTTTTTGGTAGTCTTTTTCTGGCAGCACAATGACTTTTATTATTAAGTGGGAATGTGGCTTCCCTTTGGCCGCCTGCAGAATGTTGTTCATACAGACCAGGATGTTTTAATCGTGAGTTGGAGAGGATACTTTCTGACTGCTTTAAAGTTTGCCCGATTAAAGTCACCTATGATGATAAATGTTCTATCGGTCTGCAGCTTGCAGACCCCTAACTAGCTCATGAAACAGCGAGTGGGATTTCTTTAAATTAGCTCTTGGGGGAATGTAGTTAGCTACTAATAGTAACAGTAAAATCCCTTGGTTGTTAAGAACCTAAGTATTTTGGATTACAAGTCATTTTAAAGAGGTATAAAACAAAACATGAAAATATAACCTAGTTTGATGTATGTGGTTATGTTAATTGTCAAAGTGTTTTGACCATTTTACACTATCATAGGAGTATTTTGGTTTTATTGTGTATTTGTGTTGTATACAAGTTCCATGTCTTTAACAACTTGATGTATGTTGATTGGTTTAACAACTGTGCTTGGTGTGCGTTACTAAAATGCTTTGTACTCCAGCACCTTGCAACAGTTTGTACACAAGTTGATATGGCATAGGTTACTTACTCTGTGGAAGAGCCTTCCAGAACAGAGTGAATCCAAAGAACAGAACGAATCCACATAGTTCATTGGCACTGTGCGAAGTGTGGTCCTGAAGTGAGCTTACGAAGTCACAATTGTTCATTATATGAATAGGAAACGGACAGCGAAAGAGTTTGCCTCTGAAAGCTCTCTCACAGAATGTATTACATATTTGATCATTTTCATCATAACATTTAAAAACTCCAGGATTGGTTTTATCACAAGCACTGTAAAATAAAAAAAGTGTGTAAAATTCTCTGCAGCTGTAGTAGAATGATGATGAATTCCCAGTATTTGAGTGTTTAAAGCTGCGCATTCAGTGAGTGTATGCACATCTAATGTGCAAAGATCAGTCCACTCCACCCGAAAGTCAAAGTCTATTTATCCCTTTCCTTTTCTGCCCTCAGACATGCATGCAACCATATGAAACATGCAGTTCGTCAGACGTTACTGGCTTTGTCATATAATTTTTGCGCATATAATTTTTGTGTGCATGTTTGAACAGTGTTTAAGACCCCTCACTGTGTTACATATTGATCGCTGCGGGGTTCTGGTTAGCAGGACCGTGATGGCTGTCAGTAACATCCAGCACTTAAATCACTACTTGTATCAATGGGGAGAATACTGATGCCATATCTACTGCAGTGAAGCAATTGCAAATTTAATCCTTTACAATTTCATTCCTTCGCAAAAACTGTGCCGTGATGTAGCCTAACGAAAAAATAAATGAAATGGTTGCTGTGTTTGTATACTGTGTATCCTGCTTATACCAGAGAAAACGACGGCACATACCAAAGAAAACGGCCGTGCGTAAATTACTGTACAGTCTATAAAGGGGTAATATTGATATTTACATTCTAGCACTGTAGGAGTTCACTGTAAACTGTACAGTGCACATACGGGTTTACCTTTAAATTTTCTTAAAGTGGTTTGAAACATATTTTGGGACATGTTTAGGGTTTACACTACAAAAATAGGGATTTTATAAATAGGGAAAACGGAATTGTGACGCTTAGAACACTGTAAGGAATGAAAAAAAAATCTTTTTGTCTACGCTGGGCACACAAGCATCAGAAATGGACCATGGAGCAATAGATGAATGTGGCCTGGTCTGATAAATCATGTTTCCTTTTATATCATGTGGATGGCTGGGTGAGTTTTACTTAACTGGGGAAGAGATGACAGTTGGAGGCAATGTGATGCTCTGGGCAATATTCTGTGCGGTCTGAGCTCTTAACAGTATGCACTAAATCCAGTTAAACAGGACAAATTGTGCTTTCATTATAATGAAGCCTACAGTTGGCCAGTGCTCTACGCTCAGAACAGCATGAAAGCAAGTTGTGACAAACTGTCACTAAACTTTTTACAAAATAGTCTGCGTATTCTGTCTAGATAACCACCAGTTATTTAAATTGCTACATATCTGTGTAATGTTTAATCTGTCTAATGTTGGGGTATGGGTGTCTATCAGTTTTTCCCCCACATTAGAGGGGCTCCCGTCAATGACAAAATAGATTTTTTCTGAGAACTGTAATTGTCACAGAACTCCTGGCTATGATTTGAACCTCTAAAATGAAGTGCTTTTCTAAGTATTACAAAGATACAGAGCTCAGAGTTTTCATGGACACTCTTGCTAACAATTTTCAGCAGGTTAGGAAACAAATGGCATGGATAACTGCCATTCTTTCTGTGAGCTATTTTCTCTTCAGGCGGTCATGCACCATTTTCATGCTCCTGTACCATGCAGAGTTAGCTTCTGCCCTTTCTCTCTTTCTAAGTGAAGTGAACCTACCAACTTTTCTGTAACTGAGTTCTAGAAATGGCCATTTCTTTTTACATTATCAATGCTATTGATTAGTTGTTGCAGCCCTAGATTAAAGTAACCTTAAACGTTTTCAGTACTTTATTCTAAACTCTCAACTGTCCGGTTTTTCAGTGCTGTTTTTTTTTCCTTACAATGTACTAACCATTAATCAGAAGTATTTCAAAATCTACTCTAGCCTTGATCTACACTCACCTAAAGGATTATTAGGAACACCATACTAATACGGTGTTTGACCCCCTTTCACCTTCAGAACTGCCTTAATTCTACGTGGCATTGATTCAACAAGGTGCTGAAAGCATTCTTTAGAAATG
>JBBPCW010000127.1:5634985-5672636 GCA_037974425.1 Phenacogrammus interruptus
CACACACAAACACATACACATACACACATATTAATATTTACACAATTTGAACACTTGCAGCTTTTCCACATTACATGATGAAAACGAGTTTTTTCAGGATCTTTTTACAATATTTACATAACATTCACCTTCACAGTGGTCTCTCTGCTTACTTTCTCTTACACATTTTCATCTGCTTGCTGTATCTGTGCCACATTTTTCTTTTGCTGCTACAGAGTTTCCATAGTTAGATGCAGGCATGTTATTCAGTACCTCTAGAGAAAAGAAAAGGAAAAGGGCAGCCGTTTGGAGTCTGCTGGGGGATGATGGAGGGACTGTCACTTCCTTGGTAGGAACTGTGTAATAATGAAATATCCACAGTGGTACAGTCAGGCGGGACATGGCTGCTCTAAGACCAGTGGACCATTTGAGGTCCAGCAGGGCTGCTATGGAAATACTCATGCACAGCTCTGCCAGCAGCTGTAGAGGGGGCAGGAAGCATTTGATTGAAAGGACCTTTCCAGCCTCCTCACCAGTGGCTGACATGATGCGTAGGAGTAATGTATCATTAGTGTTACTATAATGCATGCTGAGCAGACCACGTCGTCAACGCCTCCCAGCTGATATGACAGGTGCATAACATGGTTATGTAACAGTAGAAGCCTGTAAAAAGACTTTTTTCCCCACACAGGACAGTTTCATCTGACGGCTTGTTGTTGGGAATCTTGTGGAAGATGATTCAGTATCTACTAAACAATGCTAATGTCAGGGATACTTTCAGGCTTGGCAAATCTTATAGTAAGGGACTATATATCTAAAATGTGAGTGCATGTGTCTTTAGAAAGGGCATTATCCTTGATGACAGAAGCTACTGGGGAAGGTGCGGGTTTCCCAGCGACACCGGGCCACACACTGTATTATCAGCTTCATATTGATCAGTTTCGTCAGCGTCTGCACACAGACAAGGGACACAACCACTTTTAATTAAGCATCACTTGTGCCATGAAAGTCAATTACACACAGGGGGGAAAACACATTATTGGAGCCACAGTGATCCAGCGATATTCTGCCATGCAATTGACCTGTCTATGCCCCACCCACAAACGCATTAGTTCAGTTAGTTACAGAACATTGGCAAATATTCCATTGGACGTTTTGAGAAATGTCCAACAGAGTTTTTATTTTATTTCAAATTGTTTTGTGTGCTTGCGAAAGGTCACACCATTAGGAGAAAAGGGTGTGGATTTTGTTGTTTTGCATAATGTCAAACTTGCCTAGCTTCAGTTAGGGCTGTTGTCAAGACCAAAACACAAGAGAAACGGAAACATCGCCTTTTCTGGCTTACGTACAGAAATAATGTTTCCTTATGTTTCTCTTAAGCCAAGGTTTCCCTCACCAGGCAAGTTTCCCTCACTGGTTTGAAAAGTTTTTGGCCTCTCCTAAGTTGTCACTTGTTAAAGTAGGACCCCTGCATATGTGACCTTGTGCTCTGACCTCTCCACAATCACAGAACAAATGATCAGTTCATCTCTCTCAGTTGTGGTGGTTGTATTTGGCTGTGCAAACTCATCTAGTTACCTCAAACCATCCAAACCATGCCTTAAATTTACTTACAACTTACAATCTTACTACTTCTTATTGCTTACTACTTACTGTTTAAACTTGAGGGATGGCATGGGGGTTATTAAATTATGAATTTCAGGTAAATTGTAATTAAAACTATTTATATTTCCATTAAGTTGCAGCACCAGAGCTCAGCTGTGTTTGGCAGGAGCTCCACTCTGGTGCATCCTAGCTGAATGTAACCTCTGGCCTTAATACACTCTGTCATCAATACACTGATAAAAACAAAAGAAAAATTTGAGCTGAAGTGAGACTACAGACAAACCTGAGATAAATCCAGGTTCAAACACCATCCAGACAAGTCTGAGGTGACAGAAAAAAAAACATCCTGGGTAAAATCGCGAGTACTGTGTAGCTCGGTACTTGAAAACTCAACATTATGTAGTGACTTTAATGATAGGTACAACTGCTCATTTATTTGAATTAAAGATTTTTCATTGTTCAAAGCTTGTGCAACCTTGTCACAGTTATTACAAAATCATGCGTTTGTGGGTGGAGCATGGCTGATGAAATGATTGATAATTGCAGTTAATTTGCTCCGTAACATAAATCAGGATGCTTCCCCACATTGCTAATTCCTATCTTTTTATTTTTACTGTTTACAATTGTTTAATCTCTCCCGGTGGCATATCTGAAACCGAGTGGTCGATAATGAATTGGGAGTAATTAGTCATGGTGTGTGTTAGTGCATGCTCCAGCCTTGTTTTACATGCTGTGATAATGTGTAAACATCGGCAGAGGCTTGAGTTAGCGCATGTTCAGCTTTAATGCTGGCAGCATGTTTCCCTCGCCTACTGCTTCAGCTGCGTTGCTGCAGTAAAGCTAGACATTAGCATTGCTTACAGTAGCTCTCCCCACCCCCTCACTTTCACCCTCTGTACCTTTCTCAACCTATCCCTCCCTCAATCGCTCCCTCCCTCCTTCCCCTCTTCTCTCACCCCACACATTTTCTCTCTTCTTCTTGCTCCGCATTTCTTTGCTGTCCTACTCTAATCACAAACCTAGTATACAATACATAAAAATGCCATTTTCTTCTGAAAAAGAGGACTTTTAAAAATCTGAAAGCTCACTGTTTCTGTTCCCATCCCATCTCTCTCTCTCTCTCTCTCTCTCTCTCTCTCTCTCTCTCTCTCTCTGTCTACTTCTCCCTTTCCTCAAATCAGATCTGATGAAAGTGTGTGTGATTAATGCTTTCACTCTGTGTAGGCAATCACTTTTCAGCAGTGCTGTCTCTCTGGTTGGGTCTGACCGCGGTAGTCCAGACGCTGCTGTAGCGATGAATCCCGCTCAATAAAGATGATTTTAAACAGGGGCTGCTTCAGCGCTGCCACCATGATAAAACTCCAGACTGCCTTGAGCCATTGGTCTGTGCAGCTGCTCACATACACACGCACACACTCTGTCTTTCTGTCTTTTTTTTTGCTCTCAATCTCTCTCATTCTCCCTCTGTGTCTCATTGAATCTCGCTCTGTCCTTCTGTGTCTCTCTCCCTCTATATCTGTCTTCTCCCTCCACCTCATTTTAACACCCCTCTTGTCCCCCCACCTATATATACTTCCTTTCTAAATTGTGTTTCTTCTGACTTTCTCTTCATTTTGTATCTTCAAACTCTCTGCTGCTCTCAACAAGCCATGGTCGGCCATGACTGGAATATAAACACACTATGTCTCAATTCTGTCCCTTTATCTGTCTGCTTTTACTCTGATAAGATGAGGCTTCCTCTCCTCCTGAATTTTCTTTTTTTTTACTAGGCTTTGACTTCTTCTTAGTCCTTCTCTATCCTTCTCTCTCTGTATGTACTCTCAACTCACAAAGACATACTGAGTGGAGATTGGTGAGAAAAGGAGACTATCATGAGTAGCTGTTGAAGGATAAGCACTGAATCATTTCACAGTAAATATTTGACAGTCAGACTCAACAGCGCGTCAACTAGAAAGATGTCAGGGTTGGGTTGGGTTTGGGTTGAATTCATACCGTATTGTTGTGCCTGATCAGTTTTGCTGTTTTTTTAGAAACCCTTAGACATTCTACATATTTTCTCTAACCCAGCTCCCAGCATGCCTGTATCAGGTATTCAGTATTCTTGCTTGTTTAAAACACACAAAACCCCATGCTCCGAATGAAATTCTTACATTTTCATCAATGAGAGAAGCCAAAGGGCATGGCCAAATCTTTGCCGCTTCTCAATCAGGATGTTTCAAAAAGAGGAGAGTTCATTTCCTTTGCTGTATTTGTTTCTGTTTTGATATGGGTGGGATATATTTAAACTTTCAGTTCCTAGAACTGAAAGACAGCTGGTAAGAAGCACACTGCACATCCTACACTGTCTGGCCAGAGAATTCTAAATGTGATAAAAAAAGAATCTGAATGAAGTTTCTTGGCCTTCTCTAGCCCAGAAATGGAATGGTGAGGTAGAATAAATCTTCGCTATTTCTCTTCAGTCTAATGAATATTTTCTTTCTAGAGAACCTCTGTGTTTGTACTTCTTTTGAAGCTGTTTTGCACTTCTATGGGAACCACTTCTATGGGAAACAAAATTCGTGCCCTCCCTCTGACATGTTTTAGAGGAGGGATTCTTATTCTTGGTTTATTTACATATAGCAAACAGTTGTTTCTTGATTGTTTCTAGTTTCATTAGCATCTTTAATAACAACATTTTCAACTGATTAATTGTCCTGATTAGTGTTTCCCAATCTTAGTCATGGAGCACCCCCTGCTAGTGTTTTCTGTGCTCCTAACACACCTGATCCAACTAATCAACTAATTAAAAAGCCTTTTTTCTGTGTTGAAGTGGGTGTGTAAGAGCAGGAAAAAAACAAGAACCCTGTTGAAACTTGATTGTTTCTTGCATAGTGAATATCAGAACTATCTGGATAAAACTTGAGTATAAACACATTCAATACATATTTAAATCATATTTAAATCTGATTGCTCAAGCCATCTCAGGAGATGGTCTGTAATGCATTTCAGCCCAATGTTATAAAGGTGTAAAGTCTCTCCAAGCCACATTTGACATCCCAAACCCCTCCCAATTCAATAATGTGGCCTCCTCCTGCTGTTCTGCTTATGGGTAAGATATCGCCTTACAGACTACCTCCGCTTAATGTGGGCTGTGTTGCTCTCTGGTTCATCTTCTGATGTGAGTTTAATTTGATATGCTACTTTGATTAAACTTTTTATCTTATATAAAGCACCAGCATAGTTAGACTTTACCTCACCTTTTTTATCCACTATCTGGATTTTAGCACATCTGGTTCATGATGCTGGAGGCTCATTAACAGCTGTGTTCTTTTAAACATTTGCTGCTGGTTTAAGGAAATGGTCCAGACTGTGCAAGATTGTACTTCACTTTTGAATAGAATTGAAAAATGAGAACAAACACAGGCAATTAGTTATTGTATGTGAGCTGATTTCCATACCACTCAGCACATATTAATTGGACTTCGTTCTGACTAGTGATGCCAGAGTAGCATGTGTAAATTGTAAATGCATGCAGTGAAATGCGTGCAGGATTCAGTCCAGACACAAGTCACATGGAATGACCAGGTACAAACAGGGACAAAGATGGGCAGGACAGGGGGGCCTTCATGACTGAGGCTGGAAGCCACTGGTCTAGGTGATTGTCAGTCATGTCTGGATTAATTATAATTTAATCTAGATGAAATAGAATTTGAGAATGTAATAATTGCTGTTGGTACAAAGCCTTTCAGGAGAAGGACAAACTATATATTTTTAAACAATGGAAATGACACCTAATATTTATATGTGTAAAAAAATTGATACAACGATTTTGCACTTCTCAAAAACGAAGGTTCAAAAATATATACATTCAATGCACAATTGTATTATTGTATAAATAAAATCTATTATTTTTCTTCACACTTTGAAAGATTATTTAGGGAATAAAATGTGGTAATTATATGGCACCCCCCCCGACCCCCCCCCCCCCAAAAAAAAAAAAAAGATAAAGGCATGTGATATCACAGTGGCTTTTTGTTGTCATTCAACCTGGCTAATTTTGATGAACTACAGAGTCCAGAGATGGCAGAGAGTTTTAAAGGCCAGTGTTTCTTTTTCATTCTTATGTAGTTTCTCTAATCAAAGATTACTACATTTTTAATATAATTAAATTATATTTGTCATCAGTTTGTAAAGCATATCCAACCTTGCACCAATAGATTGTTTTTTATTAAAATAAACCAAAAGAGGTTCTTCTATGGCTTCCTTCAAACAACCCTTTCAGGAGAAGTCTGAAAACAATGCTCTAAGGCAGCTTTTTTTCTATGCATTGCTTCACATCAAGCATTCTACACCACCCACATGTCTCTATTACAGCTGTTTTTGTCCAGTCTCCTCAATTTGAGGCCACGGACCAAAATTGTCCACTTGATGCATGTCATGAGGCACCATTGATCCACTCTAAAGGGTCTTAACGTAGTGACATTCACCAAGGGAGAGGAGAGACAAACAGCATGAAAGGCTCCCATTTAGCCATTTATCGGCAAAGAGGGATGCAGGGGCATTTTTTCTGCACTTGCTATGAAGTTAATGTCTTGAATTTAAAGTTCATCCATGGCATCCAGTATTAGAAAAATGACGAAGGTGCTTTTGTGATGCGTCACATGTTTTACAACCTTTGTGTTCAATTTGATTTCAAGAGAAAAAATCCTTGAGAGAAAATGTACTGTTCACTAGGATTTATATTTATACATATATATTAAAACTAAGCTGCAAAACTTGCTCATTTTGAGTCATTTGATATCAGAGAAGCACATGCACTTATGCACTTATGTTGGCATATCCAATCATTTAATTATGTTGTACTGCTCTGAATAAGCTCCTATACGGAAGGCCTATAAGAGCAAATGTCATTAACATATCAGTCTTACAGACCTAACCTGAAGAAACTTGTTTCATTCAATGAAAAAAATGAGACATTAGAAATGTACAACTGGCACATCTACAACACTGACAAAAAGAGATTATATATCTAATATGTACAATCCAATTATATGTATTACATGTGTATTACTAAGCTATAATTCATAGAATTAGATTCAGTTCTGGCATTAGAATGAACAGAAAAGTAACACATTCTTTTTTCAAGAGAAGCAAAATAACAAAGTAAACAGAATATTTTGCAAAGATATTGCAGTTGTTTGAATTATAATAACTAGTAGTGGACGGTATACATATTCATTTGGTATATCGTAGAACCCTAAATTTACCTTAATACCACAAATAAGCACAGAACTCACTCTGAGCCACAACATTGAAGTGTGCTGTTGAACACCTCACAAACACTTAGCTTTAATGTGTTGCCAGTGACAGTAGGCTAGCACACACACACCCACACGAGCACAGCGAGAGTTAAACTGCAGGAAAGCTACATGAAAGCCAGTGTGAAAAACTGATTCAGAGGGAAGAAAGTGAGAAAGTTGATGACGAGGTAGAATTGTGTCAAAAAGAAGAGTTTTGTCTGTTGTTTAAAATGGTTTGAGTTTGAGGGTTTAAAGGTCTTTGGGTGGTTTTGTAACAAAATAACGTTCATTGCAAAGTTTGCCAAGTTGTGGCAGGTGGTGGAAACAATGGCGATCTATTCCATTACCTCAAAATAAAATATGATCCAAGATCCAAGACTGCTTGCAATAATGGACATCAGAGAAATATTCAACCAGCGGTGTCTGTGAGACACAGGGCTAATAATTAAGCCCTCACTAGTATTAGCAAATTCACAAGGCTCTGCATTTTTACAGCAAATTAAGGACCAAAGAAATAAATACATTTACTGTTTATGCAAAGATCTATCTTGTAATGATGAAGTGGTTTCTATTCAGTCTAGTAGTTTAGCACACTTTGTAAGTGGTATTTGAAAGATGTTCTTAAAAAAGCAATAAGGAAAAGTTGACCTATTTATTATTCAATACAAATATTTTATATGCTTCCATTGTAGTAAAACAACCCACTGTTTACCTACAAAAATAGGCTTTTTGTTTGCAAATAGGTTGCTATTGGGAAAAACAATATATAAACTACCTGTGATGGTTTAGGTATTGAAACTGTCAGAAAATCTTATTAAACCGTGATATGAATTTTTACTCATGTTGCCCATTACTGTCATACAAAATTTGCTCTTCTTGAAATACATTAACATGTATATAATTCACACAACTTCTAAAGAGGTTTCCTATCCTCAAAACATTCACACCAAAAAGACAGGAAACCATGATATGTGCTTCCTCACTCACCATTATTACATTGATTTTTGATTGGGCTCAGCCTTACTGTGTCATTTGCAGATATGAAGATCCAGTAAAGGGGCAGCATCATGGCCACAGCACTCTGCACTGTACACAAGCCTTTGGCTTCCCTTGTACATCAGCATGATTGTGGAAATCAATTCACATTTGTGGTCTTCTTGGCTTCAGCTCAGAACACGATTTTTCTGTGCACTAAAAATAATGCTGCATGTTTACCAAACCTGCAGAGGTGCTTTGTAATCTGTGTGATGTGCCTTGGTGTTTTCCTTGGTATCTACTAAATTGATTGTGCTTTGTTCGATGTGTTTAGGAGGAACAGGGACACACGATGCAGTTCACTGCTTTAGCCTTTAGGTACACTACCCAGCAGAGCTGCTAGGGGGCAGCACAGCACTTTCAAACGCTCTTCAAGGCCAAATGAAAAATCCAAAAAGAAAATCTTTGCATCCCCCTTAGATGCCAGCATCTCATTCGTATTAGCCACCATGTTCAGTTAATGCGCTCACCCTTTCGGCGTAGAGCTCATACTGAGCACAGGTATTGGTCTCTTTAAGCTTTGAACTCCAAGAAAAAAATTAGAAAATGAAAGACTTTAATGGCCTTCCTCTCAACTGGAGATTCAGTTTCCATTCGCCAACTTATGCAGTATGTAATGGGTTTGTACACAGAATGTCTTGCAGGAGGTGTAATGTACATAATTGTCCATCTTTGGTAACTGTATGTGCTTTATCATTTTCTACATAACCCTCAAACTCATAGGCACAAAGTATAGCACATCTCATCCTACTACAAACCCAGCAAGAGTTTTAAGCCGCAAAATCAGCTAACATTAATGGACGAGAACAAATGTGCACTCAGTCCTCTGAACTTTAGGAACACTGTGTTTCCGGAGAAATTATGTCCTGTTTGCTTTTTTATTTTCGTAGTGAAGATGAACATTCCATGGGGGATTAACAGCCCTGGAGCCATGCCCTTCCCGAGCCAACTCTTTATTATTTGTAAGGAAACTTAATCAAAGGTGACGGACCATAAATCATAGTGCTTGCACTGACTGACTGACTGTTCTGGCCTGCCAGTTTGATTCCAGCCCACCAACACTATTTAGCCCATGCCCCCAAATAGAAAGCCATGAGCATGGTTTCCCTGATCACTGCAGATGCCTTGCAATATTCTGAAAGCAAGAGGTACTCTTTTTTAGTCATATCATGGCTAAATAAAAGTTGGATGTCAAATGAGAAAGTAATGATGAAATATTGGCATTACGTGGCAAGGAGTTTGCATCAGTTCGAGAAAGAGAGAGAGAGAGAGAGAGAGAGAGAGAGAGAGAGAAAGAGAGAGAGAGAGAGGGCACCCTTAGTGTGTTCAAGAGAAACATCCATGACTAGCTCTGGCAGTCAACTCAAACCTTTGCTGTTTGGGCCATTGCTGAATCTTCTCCATTTGTTCCGCCTTTGACCATGTGCTTAACTTCTCTGATGCATTGAGACCTTGATTGCAGAAAGTAGCTCCAGCCAGCAGCTCGTTTCAGATGTCCCAAACAAAAGCTCTGTCTGGACAGTGTTCCTATCTGCTTTCCAGAGAGCTGATAATCAATGAAAGGCTGCAGCTGCCAGCTCCTGAGTGTGCTGGAGAGATGAATTGAGTGCTCCCTGGAGCAGCTGTATGAGATCTAGTGCTGTTGATCCTAACTCGTCAACTTACCATCTCTCTCTCTACCTCTCTCTAATTCTCTCTCTCTCTCTCTCTCTCTCTCTCTCTCTCTCTCTCTCCTCTCTCCTCCTGTCTCTCTATCGACACCCTTCAAGGGAATGAAAGTTGTCCAATCACCCCATGCTTTGTTGTACAACATACGTTTCTGTGCAACCATTAGATTCAGTTACATTTGTTACTGTGTCAGTGTTCCAGATTAAATGACAGACAGTTGTTATGAGTGTGTTTCCAGAACATACTACAAAGTCTATGCAGACACCAATCACAGTAAAACTCCCTACAATGCAGTAAAAACACTAAGCCATGAGTTGCATTGTTTAGATGTATTTTACTCTTTACTTTTATTTGTCTTCGCAATTTCAGGTTTTCAGTGATTTTAAACACAGTATATAAACCACAAGTATGGATTTTTTTTTTATGGATCTTTTGCCAAAGTTCTTCACAATAATCTTCTGACACATAGCTAACTGGATGTTTCCTGTTTACTGGAAACACATTGACCTTATGCTGTCGTGCAGAAAATCCCTCAAATGCACAACCTTTAGTATTTATAATGTAACACAGATTGTCTTGATTTACATAATAGCGAGCCTAATTGTTCACCTATTTCCAAAAGTGAAAACTAGTAATGCTGTTTGCTTTTGCCAGAAGGAGTTTGGTGAATTTAGATTGAGTTTTGTGTTTATTGTTTTCAAAAAAATTATTAGAATTTTATTCTTGCAGATGAAAATAACTGCAAAGCAATGGATTATCACAAGCTGTTACTAAGCTGTTGGGTTATGACAAAGCAACTTCCTGACTGCTTTTGCAAAAGGTTTCTCCAGAATGTCTTATGAACTTTAAGGAAAATTTATGAATTTTCTGTCCAGCTACAGGCTTCAGAGTCCTGATGGCTCTGATGAGTCGTAGATAGATAGTAGATATCGATAGTAGATAGAACACTTAACACATACAGTTCTACATAACACATGATCTAAAAGTAATAAAGAAATAATCTTAAGTAATAAATACAGCAGTGTAATACAGTCCAAGTGATTGTAAAGTGGCAGCATGCTAATGTGGTACAAATTAAGCAACTAAACAGTACGATACAGTTATTAATGTAATGTAACCCAAGTAAAGAATAAACAACAGGAATTTAGCAGCATTCCAAAAGAACAGTGAAGTGAAGTGTGAACACATGACAGCACACGTTGTGAACAGCACAAAATACTTTCTCTGCATTTAACCCATTCACCAAGTGAAGCAGCAGGCAGCCAGGAACACAGCGCCTGGGGAACAGTGTGTGGGGACAGTACCTTGCTCAGGGGTATCTCAGAGGTGCCACTAGGATTTGAACCCATGGCTTCTGATCGCAGGAGCAACTCCCTAAACAATAGGCCACCAGCTGCCCCACAGTTTGAGCAGATGGTGTTCATTGCTGTATTATTAGCTTGTTAAATGATAAATATGAGCTAAAATTGCAATTATTAATGGTTTAAATGAATGGTTTCTCAATGGTTGTTTTATCTTTAAAATGAAAGGCATGTGGATGTGGCTTTTGAAATGCACTCACACACATTTAGCATTATGACGTTTTGCCACAAGGAGGAGCAATTAGCATGCAAGTTCATCTAAAGAGAAGCTATGAAGTCAGATCTTATGAGTGCATGCGTATCATTCAAAACAAGAAACAAGAGGTGAATTAGTTACCTGGAATTTCATATATGACTTATATATCATGGAAAGAAGGCCTAGGCTGCTGCAGTATCTGTGGAGGGCTGACTGGTGTCTCGGTCACTGTCTCTGTGAGAGCTGTGAGATTAGAATATTCATATCACTATTAGTAGCACTATATAAAACTTTGTGAGGAATCTACACACAGAAATCTTGATTAAGCACACAGAGCCATAACCTGGAAATTTAATGTCCAGATCTTCCTTTCTAATGGCTTTTATTGCCACCGGCACTACCATTAGCTGATGTAATGTACAGCAGCCCCTTTGATAATGGAGCCTGATGAAGTCATTTTAAAAACAAATGTGCTTCCAGGCATGCTAGAATATACATGATCATGACTGCAGTTGTCCTGGAACATGCATGCTTTGCTGACTTCATGCCTGCTGAGATACCCTGTTTTGTGGAAGCTCTTGCGGTAAAGGATCTTATTAAATACCCTCGTAAATCTGAGCCTGACAGACACACCTGCCTGTCAGCATTCATGGCATCATTCTTGGCAAACAAACAAAGCTATCTTCAGATCCTGTAATCCAACATTATTACATGTTAATAAGGCTCTTCCTTTTTGGATTAAGCTATTCTGCTTGTTTACAAGAAGATAACGGCAGCTGAGCTGTATGGGTGTCTACCTATAAAGTCTTTCTTCAGAAGCAGCACTACCAGGAGTGCCATGATTTATTTTTGTGGACATGCTCTAAGGACTGACAAGACTAACTCTGTATGGTGCACACATAGCTTCATGTCTTGTGTTCACACTTTATGGATTATGTCAGGGCAGAAATGCACATTACTGTAAGTTTAGTTTGTTTTGACATTGTGCCCTGAAATTCCAAGAGGTCCTGGGTGTACAGTCACGAGAAAAAGATTCTTTGACCCAGGAGTTGAACCCGTAACACCCTGCAGCCATAAAACAGCAATGCTGATAGAGCAGACTGCAGAGAACAATAGGTCCACTGCACACTAACCTCTAACCTTCAAAAAAATCTACATTATAAGACACTGCACCTTAAGATTGATGGCTGTATAGCCTGTTGTTTATAGTGTATAAGATGGCTAAGCAGGAGTATAAGGTCAGATTATTATATTACTATATAGAGTCCAGCAAAATTGGATGATTTTCCTACTCAAACACACATGTTTCAACTCATTACCAGTTCAGAAAGGATGTGTAGAGAAGGGAAATTCACAATCTGGACACCAGTCCTCCAGGGCCTGAAGTTCACCATCCTGTTATGTATAACATGTTGCTATAATACTGTTAAATACTGTGAATGTAAAATGTTTTGCGAAGCATTTTAAACTAGATTTTCATGCTCTGTGCTTAAAGACCAGCCTGCATCATTTAAAGCAAAATACACAAGTCTGGACCGTATGAGATTTGGTCAGATTGCACAGGGAAAATATCTGAGTGGCTTGAGAGCTTATTTGCATATTGTAACTCTCTGCAATATCAGCATTGCAAAGGCCATATACTACGATAATATGTCATGCAGCCTTTTCCTAATGATCTAGCAAAGTTCATCACACAGGATAAATAAACGAAATACTAACCTGTTTTGCTCTTTATATACTAAATAATAAATAACATCAGTCTACGGGAAGATGAGTTTGTCTTTAACAAATAATAGATGTTGCATGGCTTTTTA
Source organism: Phenacogrammus interruptus (assembly GCA_037974425.1). NCBI lineage: Eukaryota > Metazoa > Chordata > Actinopteri > Characiformes > Alestidae > Phenacogrammus > Phenacogrammus interruptus. Next base: position 5,647,923 of record JBBPCW010000127.1, read on the forward strand.
GTCGATAGTTTTTTAGTAGATTCATCAGAGAGTATTTTCTCAGTACATTTCAGTTTCAGTCACCCGGTAGTTGGATATACTGTATACAGAAATCCACTTAATCATTTAGAACCCACAAAAATGTTCACTAGCTAAAACGGCCTTTGATGTGCGTGAGTGATGCTTTAAGCACACTTTCTATTTTAAAAACAGGCCCTATTTAAACCAAGTGCAAGTGCTTGTCAGAAGTGGTGCTGAGAGCACCAGTGAACTTGGCTTGTTTTTTTGGATTGAACTTTGTTTGCCAGACAGCTAGTTAGTTTTCCTTTGCTGTAGATGCATATTATTTGTAAAGACAATCACATTTTCTTGTGAGGCATGGTTCGTTTAGTGAACTGTCTAAGTCCTGTAAGCACCAAGATGTAAATGTGGGTAGAATCCCTGCTTTGGGCATTCCTATTACACCTTTAAACTAGCTGTTTACACTGAAAGCCACCCTGCATAAAGTTGTCATTACAATCAGTGGGCATGTTTTGATTGGCAGTTGATGATTACACTTATGTGTGATTGAAGATGTGGCTATAAAACATGGGTCTCCTCTGACCACTTCTCTGCACTGGGGTCAAATCAGTTGCAGTTTTTGATCCTACTGGATATGCCATGCTTAAAAGATTGAATAAATCATGATACTTATCAAATCAGCATGTTTATCTGTTTATCTGTCAAATGTATTGTAAGCTAGGAACCTAAATTTAATAGTGGAGTGACTGCTGTAGTCCTGGAAACTGTGTGCAGGACACCTCCCTTGATAAGGTACACCTAAAAAAACATCAAGAGCAGAGCCAGAACATGGTATAAGCCCATGCTCCCCAGCTAGATGAGAGAGGACTCTGAACTGAAAAGAGGAGAGCTGTTTGGAGATTAGAGAGGCTAGAAGAGTAGGAGTGAGTTCAGCCAAGTTATGGCAATGGTTTTCTTCATGTTTTGACCTTCTGTGTTTTCAGTTTTGTGAAAATAAAAGCTCTGCATTGCACCACATTGACCTGTGTGTTTGTGTTAGTGAGTGTGTGTGTGTGTGTGTATATGTGAGAGAGTCTCTGGGTGAGTGTTTGGGTTCCCAGCCAGTGTGCATTGGCCATTCCTATGTGGACTGGATTTGTTGAGTTTGCTGAGTTGGGTTGGTGCATGACACTACCCCTAAGGACAAGCCCCTATCAGCGCCCGGTGTGCCTGAACCCCTGTGCTCCTGTTGATTGCTCATCCTTTCCATCCTTTCTCTCCTATGACTGACAGCTAAATGACAGCTTTCCCTGTGCACCCTTTCCCTGATCCACCATCTCCCTGGTCCCCTTGCAATCTGTGTGAGGAGTTTGGACAGCCAGCGTCCTACCTGCCTCGCTTTGTTGTTCACTGAGTTGCTATAGTGCAGGATGAGGACTTTGCTTGGCCTTCATAGTTACTGCATTTAGACACCTGGGGACATCCTGGGACCCTGGAGGGAACTGCTACACTGCTCCAGAACACTGCCAGAGCACCTGCATTGACAGCACTGTCCAGTGCTCTTAAGAACGCCGCCTCAGCACCTGCATTGACGGCACTAAACCTAGCTGCCTGCAATGATAATCATTCCAGTGCTCTGTCAATTACGCTGCACCAACAAAACAAAAACCAAAAAAAGCTAATGGTGTGCAAGAGTGTGTAGCTGTATAGAGGGTATGTCTCAGTAGGGTTTAGCACATCCAGTAGTTAAATGGATTTGTCAAGAATTGTACTTGCATTTCCATTTCCATCAAATTGCAACTCTGGAGTTTATACAAACCAAAGTTGCTGAAGCTCAATTCTGGTGAAATTCAGATTCTGTACGACAAGACTATTGTTTGCAGCAGTATAGAATCAAAGAACAGCATCTAGGCATATACCAGGGAGCTAATCAATGAGCAAATTGAATTAGGAAGACAATAAGCTGCCGCAGTGGGGCAGTGACCGACCCCATGGAGCGGCTAGGCTGGAACAGACACACAGCAAGCCGCTTTCTGTCTTCAGGGGAATGTTAAAGCTAATTGCACTCCTTAGCTGTTTGCCACCACTCTAGCCAGTGGTGTCTGATTTAATGGTCCCCTTAGTTAGAATGGATTCGAGTGGCTAAGAGAAAAACCCTGTGCTTTTCATGTTTTTAGATTCAGACTCAATCCAATTCTGCATCATTAGCTGACTTATACACTTGACTGAGCTAGAGTCACCATGAGTTGATAGTGGGGCAAGGTTTTATTGATTCACAAACAAGTCGGACTACATTTTGTGTGGTACACCTTGTGTGCCTTTGCTTGTGTGTGTATGCGAATGTGTGTGTGTGTCCATTTACACGCTTTAAAATTGGGCTCTATTTAAATGAAACACAAGAGCAGGTAAGAAGTGGTGCTGATGGAAGAGTAAAATTGAGAGCTCTAGCAAATTGTACCTGCTTTATTTAGGTTTTAACTTTATTTAGAGGAGTGCTGTGGGTTAGTTGTTCTTGTGTTTCAGAGTTTGCAAAGATAATTGCTTTTGCTGGTGAGACGTCATGCCTCCATGCCCTGTTACAGGTGAATTAGGAACAGAAATGCTGTCTGTGCCTCTCTGGATGGCTCTTATTGCATTGTTAGATGGGGAACCTTGTTAAAGCTGCCTCCGGACAGTACCCACAGTGGGGAGAGAGAAAGGGAGAGAGGGAGAGAGAGAGAGAGAGAGAAAGAGGAAGAGGCACCTCTCACTTTATCTCGCCCACGTCAGTGTGCAAAGTGAACATATGTAAATACATTTGTGAGCCATTTCCGCAGGCCATTTTTGTGCTTGTCTTGGTTTTTGAGTGACACTAAATCTATCTCCTAGGCAATGTTTTCAGATGAACGCATACCCTGATTTTTTTTATTTTTGAAGCATGACATTCATCCTCCTGTAACAGATATTGACTTGCTAATTACAGTCAGCTCCATAATTATTGGCACCCTTGGTGAAGATGGGTAGAAAAGGCCTTGAAAAAAATGTCTTTGTAATTAATTAACTCCACCTTTTACTGAATATATGACAGAGAAATTTATATACCTTTTAACAAAAATGGCATAATTATTGGCACCTCTGCACTTTGAGCAAAATCCCTTTGCCGACATAACAGCAACCAGTATTGGAGAATACTAAGCAAGACATCTGAGAGCTTTCCTCAGTACAGAATCTCTGCAGAGTTCTGGGTCCTCTCTTTTGAACTCTCCACCTCAGATTACTTCACAGATTGTCACTGGGGCTTACTGTAGCCCTGTGAGGAGACTGCGATGGCCATGAGTTTGTTTTTTTGTATATGATTCCAGTCAATATTTTGGTTCACAGTGAAATGTTCTACATTTACATGTTCCTCATTTAATATTTACTAAAATGCACACAATTGTTTTGCTAAAAAAATACATTATGTCACGGTCTGGCCAGCGGCCATTGTTATGCCGCTGCTTTTCTGTTTTTTCATTCTGTTTCAGTTTGTTTTCAGGTCTTTTGTTTTGATGGGTTTTTCTGGGTTAGTGCTTGTGTCACGTGTTTTTATGTTTCACCTGTCGTGTGTTCAGTTCTTAATTTTCCTCAGTATTTAAGTTCCGTTCTGTGTGACACACACTATGAGTCCATCGCCTGATTCATAGCGTTCTGTTCATGTTCCTGGTGGCCATCATGCCCTTTTCTGTTCTGTTTGGTTTTGTTTAATAAAGTTCACGTTCATATGGATCTGTGCCTGTCTGCCTGTTCCTGCGTGCTTCCAGGTAGCTCCGGGTCTGGGCTTCGCGGCCCGACCCATGACACATTAATAGTATATTCACCATTTGAGTACCTGTACTTGCCAAAAATTATCATATCACTGCTGATACTAATGAATAAAAAAATACACCTAATATTACTGCAGTTATATTATAAAAACAATTTTACAATATAAAGAGAATTGGGGTGATGAGGAACAAATGATTATCCATTTCCAGCAGATTACAGCTCTGTTTGATTTAAACTTCTTAATTATTTGCTTAACTTTGGACATGATTTACAAAGGTATACATGCTTTTGTTTCAGTTGTATTGTCATTTATATTTCACAATTTATACCCCAGTGAAAGGGAAGGATATGGACAAGTGCTTAAAAGCTCTTTAAGCACTTGTCCATATCCTTCCTGGTACGTGAGAATTTGGTTAAAAGAAAACATGCTTTAGTTAAAAGTTTATGTTTCTCAGACTGAATTTACTTTATTTTAGTGTTAGATTTTTGTGATATTTTGGTGTGTGATTTAACTTTTAATCCCCAAAAAGGGCATCACAAGAAGTTATGAGTTATGATGTATAGTTTGACAGTGAGTGTGCCAGAGTAACTGTGTATGTGTGCGTGTGTGTGTCTGTATGCAGTTGTGTAGGCCTGTACTGCTACAATGTTCAACACAGTTATTTTGCTAATACATTTCTTTCACACAGTAATTTTATGTCATAATATATTTAATGGGGAATAATGACATGACTAATACAATTGAATCCCTCGCTTTCCACATATAAAATTTCAACATATAAAACTGAAGTTATTGCTATATCAGTTGCAACTTGGCAGCATTCACTAGGTGGGCTATGGAAATCCGATATATGTTCAGAAGTAGAAGGGCAAAACCCTCAGACATGCAGTTCAGCTCCTACTTCAGTTTCATTCCACTGAATTTCAGAACCGTTTAAAGAAACAATTTTGCATCCTGTCTACCTGGCAGAGTTAACTGCTACATTCTTTCAAGAGAAAATTGGTGGTCTTGTCGTGATAATTGCCTACAATCTGCTGGATAGCCAGCAGCGTAAAGCCTGTAATGCATATTTAAGATCTTGGGATCTTTTTCTTAATTTCACGGTTTGGATTATTGTATAATTGTAATCATCAATGAATAATGTTTTCAAAATAAAAGATAATTAATAGATAGATCAATGGTGTCACATAGGGGTGCCATGGGATGGAGATGCAGATAAAGGATTCCATTATTTTTTCTTTATTCACAAACCAAACAAACTAAAAGGCTTGCAGGCCTACATACAAACAAAAGATCACCAACAGAACACCTGACCCAAAAGGACAGTGGACCAACAGCAGTATGCAAAACAAAGTCCCTTAAATGCTAAGCACCCTAAACAAACAAAAACAAACCAAAACACACAATCCCTTAACTTAAAACACCGGACTCCCATTTCAAAATAAAAGTTAATTAAACAAAAATGGTTACCGATCATCCTGAAGAATCCACTGCCCTGCACATCTGAATGTTTCCCACTCTAACACACCCATTTGAACCCTGTAAATGCTTTTAAGTTGTTAGTTAATGGATCAAATTTGAAAACCCTATAACATGCAGAGCACTGAGGGATCCATGACCAGGGCTGGGAGTAACTGGGAAATATAAAAGGACAAATACATTACATTTTGTAAATGCGACAACTGAGGTGCAGGGAAATAAATTAGCCCTGAAATTAATATCAAGTGTGAGAAACTGAGCCAGGAGCCTGAGGTAAGGACCAGTAATCAGTAGGCCAGTGACAGTGAGCTCTAGAGAGTGTGGGGAGGTGAGGCTGCGAGTGAGAAAAGGACAAAACTGATTTGGTGTAGTACTCTTATTGCAATATATTTGCAAATAAAAGTACTACTTTAATAACCAAGTTCAAGTAGAAATATAGTGAAAGTGACCGTTCTGTCATATGTGAACACACCACTGCACACAGTGCGAACAGCACGAAATACTTCTTTCTGCATGTAACCCATTCACCAAGTGAAGCAGGAGGCAGCCAGGAACACAGCGGCCGTGGAGCAGTGTGTGGGGACGGTACTTTGCTCAGGGTACCTCAGAGGTGCTTAGCGGTCTTGGGAATCGAACCCACGACTTCCTGATCACAGGGCGAATGGCGAAGAAAAATTCTATGGTTCTGTTTGGCTGCAAAACTTCTTTGCACATACAGGATCTGAAGGAAAGGAGGTCTGTTAGGTGCTGTCTCTTTTTGTCTAAGAGGTTTCAGTAGATGTAGAGCAGTACAAATGCTGACAATACAAAGGCTGACCAATGTAATGGAATAAAATAGTTGAGAAAAGTAATTAGTAACTACATGTTAAGGGTTAAAATGAAACAGAATTGAACACGATCACATTTTTCACTCATTTGTATGACCTGAGTAGAAGTAAATGTGTGATGAATTGAAAATAAGTTAATGAGACAGCCCAAAATTGGTTGGTAACAGTGAATTTTTGCATTGAGCTCTAGAAGCGTGAATGAAAGGGGTGAAATGTAAGTTCAGAAGTTCTCATCAGGCTGTGTTTTTCTCAGCAGTGCCAAGTGAATACATGTCCCAGTTCCCTCTTGTAGTCCCAATAGCGGGCCACAGACCTGCTGCTGATCTGGCACTTTCTGTTTCTGCGCTGATTTCATCAGTGTGGTGGTGGGAGGAAGGGAGTGGCAGGCTAAGCTGAACTCCAACCGCTATTCCCCTCCCAATTTTCTGCTTTTACCCTAACATTAGCATTATAATTAGGTTGTTGGGGAGATGCAGGAGGTAAAAAGTAAATGAATTACTCCCTGCTCTGTGGATTCTGAGAACTGTGATAAAATGGGCACCAGAGCTAAATTTGGTATGTGTGTGTGCTGGCAAGATGCAGAGGGTCCCTAGCCTTCTTAATGAAGCAGAATTTTTGCTGAAGACAGGCTTCCGTTAATGGAATTTGGCCCTAATTATAAGATTGCATTACAAACATAAGGGACCTTTTCATAGCCGGCTTCCTGCCATTATGTTCTCTGTTTGTTTGTCTGTGCCGTTAACGCTGAACCCCGTACAGCAGTCTCTCTCTCTCTCTCTCTCTCTCTCTCTCTCACATTTTCACATCCCATTTCTTCCCTTCTCTCTTTCTCTGTTTCACTGCCCACCCACCCCTCTCTCTCTCCCCCTCTCTCTGTTTTTGCCCCTTGCTTGTTCAGTTTATTCCCTGTGCTTTATCAAAATTATTTTTATGTCACCGTACAGACGGATTGTGTTTTGGATGACCAGTACAGAGAAATGGGGCGTGCTTCTTGTAATTACACTGAAACCTATTATAATCATCAATATCTGCCCCCTGAGGAAGACGCTTGGACCGATGATATGGCCCTGAGACCGCGCTTATCTCACATGGACTCATATTCCAGTACAGACCAATATACAGTATACGTGTCTAAGGATACAGTGCCTTAACGTCTGGTCCACAGTGTGGGAAGTTAATACATTATGCACTTTTCTTGAACCTTGTAACATAACAGTGACAGGGCACGTATTTTACTTGTCATTACAAATCCCATGGCAGTTCATTTCAGTTTTTGGCAGCTGTTGTATCCTGTTATGTACCTGCTTTTATTTCAGGCACACGATGACAGCTGTTTACTTAACAGCTTATGCCAGCCACCAGATTCTGAAATGTGCTTATGGTAAATGTCTTATAGTGAAGGCTGATATCTCAAACTGCAGCATGTACAAACCACCCATGCTTAAACACTCCATGGTGTTGACTGTTGGCATGCACAGACACTTCTCAGGTTTATCATCGTCTGAGCTGTAACCAACAAACCGGTATAGATGCTGATGAGATTTATTGGAAAATAGTCCTTTTGTTGTGCTGTTTTGGACTGCAGCTCAACCTTGGAGAGAATTGTGAGTAATGTTATTGTCTTTACACTCTCAGCTTAAGTGTGACAAACCGTTTTCATCTGCAGAAGCTGAGAAGACTATTGCCAACTGCTCTTTTATCTTAATTGATTCTCAATGCTGAAAACAACTAGGAATTGGGTCAGATGACTGCTATGAGTTTGGCATTTTAAAGTGTAAACTTTGTTGTTAGAAAATAAGCGCCTACATGGACTGCAGAAAAGTCAAACATGAGAGACAGTAAACTATTGAAACACTTTAATCGCACGAACCTCTCTGAACTCTATGAAACTCTGGAAATATTTTTCAAATTACTTGAAAATGTCACGTATTTCACAAGTTCAATAATAAAGTCAGAGTCATATTCTCCTTTTATTATTGCTCCTGTTTGACAGGTCTAAACAAACCATGCCCCTGAACTGACCCACATGTGCAAAAAACATTGTTCTGCTTTCCTACCGGTGAAAGCGCACACAGATTACTTGAAACAAAGTCAATTAAGATAAGTGTCTTAAACAAAAGCACCACTTCAGATGCTTATAAGGTCAGACACCTTACTGTTGACTGTGAAATGACAGAGAAAGAAACAAGTTTTCTGTACAGAGATTTTCTAAAGATTTTTCTGGCATTGTTTTTCTGCCTGGATTAAGTTTAGCAGGACTATATTTGCTGTGTGTGATATTAGATTTGCCATAAAATCAACAAACCTACTAAACATGGTCTGTTTTTTTCTCTGGCTCGATTAAAGTCGTCAACTCAAGGAGGTGTTTATTGTCATTTCAACCACAGAAACAGCACACAAAGCTCACAGAGCATGGTGCAACACAAAGAACAAAAGAGAAATACCACAAGACTATACAAAACTACACTGGTGCAGGCAGGACAGGACTGCAAAACAATAATTTACAAGACAAGACATACAGTGCAGCTAAGAGGAGCGATGACAGGACCAGTGTGAATGAGTACAGTATTATGACATACTGTGCTCTAGCAGCAAGGTAATTAAGTGTGCTAAAATGCAAATATTGAAGTAGACAGCAGTAAATAATTGTGCAAACAGCAGCAACAGAATAAAATAGTACATAATAAATGTAGGGTATTTATAGGGGTAGTACATTTCAGGATGTGTGTGTGAGGGGGGGGAGGGTGTGAATTACAGTTATTAATTTCTGATTCAGGTTTATAGTCTGGGGGGAAGAAAATGTTACCCATCATTGCAGCGAAGCCCTGGATGCGGTTCAATTTCTGCACCATGCTGTGATGCAGCAACAGAAAATGCTATCTATAGTCCAACTGTAGAAGAGTTGGGGGTGGTGAGCTCTCCTTAGTCTCCACAGTAAATAGAGACTCTGCCGGGATTTCTTGGCAATGGAGGGTCCAAGAAGAAACTTCTCTTGTCCTCTGCGGAGACATTGATGTTCAGTGGAGAGTGATCACAGCATGACCTCTTGAAGTTAACCACCATCTTTATTTTCTTCACATTAAGAGAAATGTTGCTGGCTCTGCACCAGTCCATTAGGTAGTGCAGTGCATCTTTGCCCTGCCTGCCCACTCATCACTGTCACTGATCAAACCCTCCATGGACGTGTCATAAGCCGCCACGGTTGTGTGGTTTGAGCTGTGAATTCCTGCGCAATCATGGGTCAGCCTTGTGAACAGCAGAGGGCTGAGCACTAGCCTTGAGGGCCCCTGTGCTCAGCATGGTGATACTGGAGATCCAGACGGATTGAGATCTGGACCTCTGAGTCCAGGATTCAGTTGCAGAGGGTGGATTTTAGGCAAAACAGTCTTAGCTTTCAATTCAGATGGTGAGGAATGCTGGTGTTGAATTATTCTCTATCAACACCATTCTCATATAGGAAGGGTGGTCTTCCTTGCTGTAATGCGATTTGTTCTTCAAATCACGTGTAGAAGTGTTGCAGCATGTCTGGAACAGAGGCCTCAGATGCACATGCATTTTAGCTATGACACAAAGTCTTGTGTGACTGTGCCCACTTAATGTTTGCTTGTGTAACTTTCATTTCTAGTTAAAGAAGTTCAGTCCAATGTTTTGCCTCAATTAGACAAAGGCAAACAGAAGACTAACTTTTATGGTTTGTTTTTTCCTGTATGATATGAATGGCTGTAAATCGAGTTAATATAACACAGTTACAATTAGGATATTGTTCAGACAAAGTTCATATTGCCATTTTGACACACATGAAATTGACCCAAATCTTTTGACCCTGCAATTCCATCAACACATACCGATGTCACGCATAAAAATGTTCAGGATGTAGCTTATTTTCCTTTAAAGATGCAGTAGGCAACAGTACAGAAATTACTTTTTATCTTATTTACACATTAGACATTACATTACACAGACAAATAATGTAACTTAATATATTAAGAAGTGCATCATTTGATATTTGAATGTATATCAAATGATTCACTCTCTAGTTCTCTCAGCTGTGCACCTGTGTTTGTATGATATGTCTTTAGAATTATCTTAGAAGTCCACTGTAGTAAACTCTTGTCTCTGTGGAGACGGTTCCCAGTCATAGAGGCGGACTGTGCTGCTGTTGTGGAAGCTGAGCCAGGCCCATCAGGGTCCAAAAGCAGGCAGGCAAACAGACGCATGAGGCAGACAATGACAGCCCACACTACATGCGACACGCCAGCCCACGGAGTGCTTCAAGAGGCAATTTCCATGTTTTTCTGCATGGCTTCCCAGTAGAAGACCCTCCAGCAGGGTCACCATGGTGTCTCAGTCACTGCCAATGGCTGGAGCTGCCAGGGACCATTCACGCACACACATGTGTCAGCGAGATTAATGGGCCCCGAACATTATAGCCTGCCTCGCAGTGTCGCAGCGATACGGCACTGATCAATATAACTTGGCACGTATCTCCTGCTCATTCCCAAACCCAATAGCTCATCCCAGTTAAATAGACATGTTTAGATCAGATAGAGATATCTTCTTATTTATTTTTCCGCCCAAACAATTGGGTTTCATTCACTTGGTACCATTTTAAATAGATGGACAATAAAAAGACATAATATAACAGTGCTGTTGTTTGAATTACCTCATGTAATGTTCATGTTCATGAAGTGAACGCAGGGTTTTTGTCATGAAAACCCACACAAATGCATGTGGAAAAAAGGCTTTAGAAATGTTTGATGGCATGCATCATTGAAGAAGACAAAATGTAAAAATTGTTTATAAGAGCATGTTTAATATGCATGAGGCTGACTTTTCAAGGTGGGCACAGACAGGGGAATCCATCATTCCCTTTGAAAATGCAGCACTGGTATTAGGAGATAAATATTTATTACAGCTTTCTGTGTAGCGAAGTGCTGGAGTGATACCAAGGCAGGGTGTCATGTGCTGAAAATATGCTGATTCAAATGCTGTTCATTAAATATTTACTGACACATTAATGTTGACTACTTATAAATGAGCTCCATATCTGTTTATAGTTGAAGTCCATAAACTGTTTTCTTTGACTTAATGAAGTTCCACTTATACATGTTTTAAAAAATGAAAAAGCATTGCTCTTGGCACTGATGCACCTCGGTTAAACTGGAATTCCACCAAAACTCCACCAAAACTCTACCAAATATTTTTACTATACCAAATATAGTTGGTATGGTAGCATTTTGCCAAACGCACTTCATAGTAAGCTAGCTAAAGAGACATAGTTTGTATTCTTGTTTTTCTGGAACACATCAGTTCTACATTGCTGCATTGCGACTCAACACCATGTTAGTATTTTTGGCTTATTAAAGGGGATTAAACAGTGAATTGCTTGCGGTTAATACCTACTGTGTTGATACATAGCGAAGTACAAACATGTCATGGCCGTGCTCATACACCACACCCTTGGCAATCCCCTGCCTGCTGCTGGGACCAACTGCCCATCAATATCATATCTGCACCAACTGTAACAGCTTTAAAAAGCTGCTAAAACCACAGCTTCTTTAATTGAATTTTTATGTGTTCTTTTATTTCTTTCATCCTACTATTTTTACACTGTAAAACACAATATACTTAAATTGTGCTTAACTCTACATTAATTTACCTCTGAAAATACATCAGATCTCTTCATTTGAATTAAATGACTATTATTTTGTGAAAGCAACCCCTTAATTTTACCTTAAAATTAGAATTAAGGCATGAGTGTGAAACCTTACATTTAATTGCCCTACACTTACGTTAATTCAGGAGGTTCTCTTATTTAAGGGGCAAAAAAGTAAGGAAAATTCTGTGGTTTTACCCCTTAATCGGCCATAATCTGTGAACTTTTTCCTTTAATTTTCCTTCATTTCCTGAATGGGAAATTAAGGTAAAAATTAAGGTGGTTTTAAGGTGTAAAATTAAGGCGTATCATTTTGTAGTGATATAAGTGTGGACATATGTATGGGTCCTTAAATGTTAAATAGTCAAAGAGGTAACATCGGTGGAGTCTTGTAATGTTTTCCTGGCCCTTTAACTTTCCGTTCCATCTCTTCTCTTTGGACGCCTTATTACATGAGCTGTTGGTTTGGAAATAGAGGTCAGTATGGACAAGGACACAATCTCTTCTTTGTCCCACATCAAACTTTGGGTCGTGGAAACATAAGAGTGAATTGATGTGCGTTTGTCAGGCTGTGCAATTGCTAGCAGGACCAGTTCACTCCTGATGAAGACTGTACGTCTCCGGTGTTTCAGTGGTGGAAGCTGGTGCACAGGAGCTTCTGCGTGAAAGGGAGCCAGCCACTACAGAGAGGCTGTTGGCTCCAAATGAGAAATTGTGGCCTCCCAGAGAGCCAGTGCAGGTAAGCAGAAATGTTTTCTGCTTCAGCTCAGCTGTGTAGTATTGGGGCTTTTTTCCTGTTTTGAAGAGCAAGCTGAACTTTTGTTGGCTGACCTTGAGAGAGAAAAAGTAACGCATCCAACTCATACCACACATCTGCTGAAGTCTGATTGGAAGGAATATACTGGAGGAAAGCACAACTTGTGGCATTTGAGATATGACTAATTAGTTACATTGAAATGCAGTTTCTTTTTGATGTATGTTTCTGACTTTGAAATTGATTGAAGCAGACACTGGGTGAGAAGTCCAAAGGCCACACTACCGAATGCCAAAGTCTACCTGGGAACAGAGTCATTTATTTGAAGGAGAGAAGATTAAGACTTACTGAGTTAGTGCATACTGACATATACACAAACTGTCATAGAGGACCCACAATGTGGCCTTTCTTACAGCTAATATATTTGACCATAAGGATATTTGAATCTTCCATGTAATATCTAAATACCTAAAATGTTTATATAGCATCTTTCTTTTATTAAATTGCAGCACAAAGAGCAACATTGTAATAGTATTTAATAGTAACAGAATAATAGTTGTGATCATAGTGCAGAAGTCAGTATTTGTCCAGAGTACTTGATGAAAACTCATTCACACAGTGAGAACAAGGGCATTAGCGTATTTTTAGATCGACTTATCCACCAATATAGTCAAAGTCGACAAGTCGTTTGATGACGTCACCACACAGATGAAGCAGAGGAACACAGGCGTCCAACAATAATCAGCTTTTATTGAGTTATCTGTAACATTAGCCTTTGCCTTGTACTACAGCCAAAGGTCTCACACCTTTAACGATTAAATTAAGAAGCAGATCTGTGATCTGCTGTTTTTTTCTCATCAGTCAGAGGCTTTTCTGTAAAGCTACTCTGCTCCGCTGGACTGGACAACACCCTGCAGTGCTAGAATAGCGGAAGCCGTTTCAGATGGCCATGCATAACACTAGTACTTTTATTATACTTGGACGCAGACACCCAGATTGTGCAGGTCACCGTGCTGTTTGTGTGGTTGGCTAGGTTATGGGAATGTAGACTGATGCTGCTCTGTCCGGCATGTTTTTGTTTGGTATTCTTTTTAAGTTTTATAATTTAATGAAAATATTAATCAGATCAATAGTATTGTATAATCCATATATTTTACCATCCGGCCACCGTTACAGGCCTGGCACTGTGGCTCTGAGAGAGATCCACCGTTACCAAAAATCCACGGAGCTGCTGATCCTCAAGCTGCCCTTCCAGCGCCTGGTGCGGAGATCGCTCAGGATTTCAAGACCACTTCCAGAGCTCTGCTGTCATGGCCCTGCCATCAAGGAAGCCATCAAGGCTTACTTGGTGGATTTGTTCGAGGACACAAACCTGTGCGCCATCCATGCCAAGAGAGTCACCATCATACCATCATACCATCATTCCCGTTGAATGCCCTCCCTGAACATCTGAGGATAACACAAATATTATAAATTGGCTTAATTTAATTGATCTATTCTTAAATGTTTTATATCCTGATAACTTCTGTAAAGTGGTCTTGAGATTTGTGAAATACATGAAATGTAATTATTATTATTATTATTATTATTATTATTATTATTATTATTATTATTATTATTATCATCTCTGTACATGTGATGTGTGTCTGCCATGTCTCTCGTCTTGTTGTGGTTTTGTGTTTAGATTCCCCTCGTGCTAACGTTACCGCCCTTTTTATGAAGGGACTACAATAATTGGTTGTAAAGGAACGCATGTCAGTGAAAGCCAATCAGAGGCAGAGATTGCATTGTGTACAAACACACGCACAGAGAGGAATCATCGGCTTGTGACTCTGACGTCAGTGCGTCGACAAATCGACTTTTCTGTTTATGCCTTAGTGAGAACATGCAAGCTCTACACAGAAAGGTATGAAACCCAATGCGCTTCTGTAGCATTTTAATGTCAAGTAACAAACTAAAGAAATTAACAAATTTAGAAATAAATAAATCTGTTTACAAAATGTGCATTAAAGTTTTACAAAGAGCATGTATAAGTTTTCCATTTCTTACAATATATTAAGTTCAATGAATAAACAATAATGGTTCATTAAAATGTGCAAAAAAGTTGATCTCTTTAAAAGATGTGTCCTTATTTTCACAAAATGTCAGTTAACCAGTAGCACATAAATCTTTGCAAATGCCACACATGCACACACATTTTCATGTTTTTTTTTTTCAGTCTTTACTGAGAGTTCTGTCTGAACTTTCCTCAGGCTTTGATAAAGTAGTCAGACTGTTACACAGTTCAAACAAGTTACGCTGCAATTAATTGGTCTGATAAGCCCTTTAATGACCCTCCCTCACATGTTTAAAATGCATATAAATTGTGACATATGTCTTTGCCAATACACTGATCTCCGCTCCACTCTACTTACTGAGATCTAGAGTACGGGTTATATATCTGCCTCTGCACTTGCTTAGCACAATAAAAGTGATTAACATTAAGCCACAAACAAAAATGACTGCACATCATATATCACCTTACCTAAAGGTGATATAAACTGGCCATGTAAGCAAATGACATGACCTAGCACTGACCTTATGATAAACAAAATGAATGCAAACATTTGTTAAGAAGGAAAAAAGACTTGCTAGAGGGAAAGTCTTTTTTTAAACATTTTGATTTTGTGTACACTTCAAAAAACGCGACAAGTACTGTATCCTTCCTTGTCCTTTTTCTTTTCATTTTTTTGTGTAAATAGTGTGCACTGTGCTTGGGGACTTAGTGATAACTTTCATCAAGAGCACACATACCCCGGGAAAATGTTTTTTCATTTTTGCTGCAAGAAAAGTTATGGAAAAGAGCCAGTTTATGCTTTAAGACCTCAGAGGAATAGAGTTAATTAGTTATATGTATACACTAGAGACCTTTCCCCCTGAACGTAATTATTAAATGCTATTGATTTAAGTCATTAATTAATTAGGTAAATATACCCTTTTAAAAGATTATGAAAGATTATCAGCTTACCCTTTTGACTACCTCATCTCAGGCACTACTCACTATGTATTGAGATTGTAATACGTTTTTTTTTTCTAATCAGCATTCATTATGTTGATGGAGAAGTACACTTCCCAAGAGCTGTACAGCTTGACTGCATCACTGTACTTATCTTTGAATTTGTAGTATCATACGTAGTATGATACGTAGTATCATAAAAGAACTGGGTAACATAGACACAGTGTAGTGGAAAAATCAAGCCATTTTTCAGAACCATGAGAATGTGACTGGGTGTGTTTCTGGGTCAGTGATAGTGGAGCAATGAACAAGTTCAATAAGACTCAAGTGCTCTTATACAAGAATACTGAGGTACTTGTCAGTTCTCTGGGACTTTTAGCTTGAAAAGTGTTGCAGCCTCCTAGACTGTGTGTCAAGTATTTTCCAGTGAAGCTTCACACTTAAACAGAAATAGAAGAGTTTCTAAGTTCTGTAGTGTAGAATTACAATGTGTGTGTGTGTGTGTGTGTGTGTGTGTGTGTGTATGTGTGTGTTCAGCCCTCATTTCTAGAGCATCAGTGAAATGATATAGATTAATGGAGACATTTGGTTCTGTAAGGTACATGCCAAAAGAGAGAATCAATTTTTTTTTTAATTATTTAAAAATATTTTTTGCTAACATGTACAACATGTTACATGTACAATTCTGATAAAAGAAAGAGAACTAGTTTGTTTTGCTGTGCTCTGCAGACGAATGGATGGGGGAAAAAATTCAACCAGACAGTCAGCAGTGTTCGTGAAATCTGTGTTGGTTACGTCCTGCTTCACCTTTGCATATGTGTGCGTGTAAACACTCTGAATGATTGTTTACACCTTACCAAGAAATTCTGAAGCATTTGCCATTAATCCACTCTTGTCATGTAAACAGTGTTATCAGTATCAGTGCTGCCATGAAATGATTTTGATATGAAGAGTAAGTAACAAAACCAAAACAACAGTGTAACGAAGTAAAAAGGGTAGCTGTCATGTCAAAATCAGAATCAGAATCAGAATGTCACAATTTATTGTCATGTGACAAATGATCTATTATAGACTATCTATGAGATCTATGAATTCTGTTTTGTGGATGCTCTTGTCCTAGCTGGGTCACCTTCATTGCACATCTCAGGCATCTTTTATATAGTGAAACAGCTGCACACTGAAGGCCCTAATTTTACATACTGATCCAATCTCTGTTGCCTTCGCTGACATGTTTGCAGTCCGGTTAGTCTCTGATGAGGGGACAAAGTCAAAGCCTCTGAATGTATCATGGCACGGAATTAGGTTTTATACAGTTAATCTTTTTTTTGTTTACTACGTAATTAACTATTTGCAAAGCTAGATAAAAGTCTAGCTTGATAAACTGTTGAGCTGAGCTTTGTTTTTGAGTCCTGAGATGGCTCTGATGCTGCTACTAGAGCGTAAAGTGCTGATCCAGCTCCTCTTCTGGCTTGCCAGTTCCCCAGCCTTTAAGAAATCAATAGCATTTGAACTCGTGCCACCACAGCCAAACACCATCACCTCACACACACACATGCCCCTACACAAACACACAGACACCACAATAGATCAATCTGCTCAGCAACCAGCTCAAAAACACTGGTGACTGATCCAAATTGTGGCACAGGCTGCTATTCACGGCTCTGTCTTTCTTTTTTTCCTCTTTGTTTTTAGATGCTGAAGACTGGTCAGCCAGTGTGAAGTTTAATTCTCACTCTGTTGCCTGCTGTCCTCTGCAGATTGTTGAAAGGACATTTGTCAGTGTTGACTGTGAGCTGGTCAGTGGGTGGCGGAGCGGGTATGCCGTAATGGTTGCTGTGCAACAGAGTTGATCGGGAAACTGTGCAGTGTGCTGCATAGACTTAACACAAATAGGCCATTTGGTATCAGTTTCCCTAAAGCCCCATTAAACCATATAACTGTCAACAAATGTGTCCATACAAGTGAAGCTGTCTGGGGACTGGGCAGTAACCTTATTTGAAACATGGTTTTTCTATTGCTAAAGTGACCTCAACAAAAGCTCTACATTTTTTAAGGATAAACACGATAAATCACTGCCGATTGCCCTCGCTAGACCCTACTGTTGTTATATAGAGAGTGTTGTGTGCAGGATAATGTTCTGCAGACAAAATGTTGACAGTGCTCCAAAGCAAGCCCCAACAGGGTGATAAAGACCCTGGCGCTAGAGTGAGGGCGACATTTCCTGCTGTACGCTATGATTAGGTTTGAAACAGCTGTCATTAATCAGAGGCCATTATACAAAAGTAATGACTGTCCATTGACCACAGTGCTATGAGGATAAACGATGTTGTAATGTAAGAGACAAGGAGTGTAATGCGAAGCACACAGTTGTAAACATCACGCTGTGGTGTTCTTTGATTGTTCTTGCCACTATGTTGCTAATTCTTGATGAGATATTTCTCTCTCTCTCTCTCTCTCTCTCTCTCTCTCTCTCTCTCTCTCGCTCAGCCCAACCACCTGTCTTGTATCATTTGTGTCTACCTAAGAGCCAACTGTGTTCAACATTTGGCAAAAGATGTCTGCGCTTTCCAGCAACCGGTGTGTTTTAAGCAAGCTGAGTGATGTACAGTGTGAATTGTGCTCTGATCGATTGATGCTGCTGATGGCTGTTTTGTTGAAGAAGAGTGAGCCAAGCTTGCAGTGGCATTACTATATTAACACTTCCCAAAGTGATTCTGGAGGTCACCTTTAAGACTTGCTCTCTGGGCAGGAGAGATTGTTTTTACGTGAGTTTGCTCTGATGTAAACCTGGGCCCTCATCCGCAGTCATTGGCCCACTGTTTCTGTATATGTTCAGATAGATTAAAATTCATGCAATGGATTTCACCACACCATCCTATTCCCATTCTGCCCCCCGTCCCTGCCATGTACCATTTGAGGAAGGCAGGAGAGAGGAAGGGGGAAAAAAAGAGGTAGAAAAGCAAGACTGAGTAGGCCATTATGGAGCGAGGAGTGTATCCTCATGAGGAGGCGGCAGGGTTGAGATGGCCTAAATGAGGGAACCGCCGTGGCCATTCCTGGAGCCTCATTACCTAAATGGAGAGCCATCCGTCCTGTCAAGGTTTCTGAAAATCTCTTCTGACACGATTGCCTTCCTCTCTCCCTCCTTGGCTTAGAGCTGTTGGATGAAGGGAGGAAAGGAGGGGAAGGAGAGAGCAGGTGAGGGAGAAAGAGGCAGCATGGAAAAAAAAGAGAAACAGGTGCTGGCTGAGTGGATGGGCGAATAGCTGGGGAAGATTTGTGCGTTTGGTACAGTAATAAGATCTTGATTAGGACTGGAATCTGCCGTCAGAGTCCATGAAATTCTCTCAGACGGATAGTGTTTTTGCCTTAGCCAAAAGAGCTCATAAGCACTGGTCAGGATTTTCACTAGAAAGCCAGATATCACAGATAAGAACTTGAGCCTCGACTGACATGTTTGCATCTGCTGTTCACATCTACATTAGCCTGAGAGTTTTTGCAGACACTGTGGTATAATTACTCTGTACAATATCCATTCAGTGAAATACTCAATAAAAGTTATAACAAAAAATGGTATAATTGACTATTTCTCACCCAAAGCTCCTTAGAATATGTAGAGATGTTCAGATTGTACAGATCACATACAATCAAAAAAACTGTATATGATTTAGGTTTGAGGAAAAGTTACTGTTGTTTGTATGGTCTAGTATAAAGAAAAGATATCCTTTCCACACACTCTCCCTTTCACACGGTACCACCTACACTGGAAATGTGAAGGCTTGCATGTGCTTCCTCATGTGAAGCCTGCAAATGCATGTTTTTGAACTGCCACTAATGCAATGTCACCGGACAGCTCAACATGCTCGGAAGAGAACACTAACGGATAATTCTGTTACTTCACCCAGCATGTTTAGTCCTGCCCTGCCCACATTTATGTCTTGTGTTGTTTCCTTTTTTTCGTTCTTTGTATTGCACTTGAGCCTCGGAATGGTGGTGTTTCATTTCGCTGTGTACAGTGCAAATGGTTCAAATAACTTGATATAATTATGTGATTAAATATTGTAGTAAAACAACATTTCTCATTATGAACATTTTTGTCCTGAAACAGAAACAAAATGAATGTAGAATCATTTTGAGAGTCGATTATTAAGGATATAGGGTGTTTAGATTTAATGTACATTACTTTTGAATAGTATACAAATGTAGAAGTAATAACACTAGACATTTAAGGGATTGCTACAGTTGGTCATTTGAGAAGTGATGACGCCTTTATCCAGACGGTTGCTTTTGTAATAAACACCGTTTTACTGCTCATATTTATTGTGCTAAAATGAGATTCTGAGAAGAATGACTTGAGAGTGTGACCGTGCTTCCCTGTGAGTCAGCTCACTCACTCATAGAACCCACAGCTGTTACCAAATTGTTATGCTACTAAGCAGATCTGGAACCAGTTCTGTGTATTTTCTTATTGCCAACAGACCTTTCCTATACCTGAAAACCTAAAGCAGAGAAACGTGCCTCTGAATTGCATTTTGCACTTATGAAACGAATTATTCATTAAATAGCGATGCTAATTGTTGGTGGGTAATTTATTTGCATATACAACATTAATTATGTGTGACAGGGCTATGGACTGATAACAAGCAAACTTCAGTTACTTTACTGTTTCTAAACTTTAGTAATCAAGGATATCTACTGTGTTTTTTCCAGCATACTGCTTGTGGCATGTTTATCGCTGGATTTTCCTTGCACACATTAGCCCCTTCAGCTGGTAGCTTGTGCTGCAGCTTACAAGGGCAGAGGAATATGGCTGGGGGGAGGAGAGAAAATCTTTTTGTTTTTATGAAGACCCTGAAAGCCATTTATTTGTTTTTCTGTACTGATACTATCCCACGTTTTTTTTGTTTTTCTTTCGCAGAAGCTCTCTGTTAGATGCTCTTGGAGTGAAAAAAAAAGATGTGAAAAGGAGGTTTAGTAATAATTCATCATTTACTATCTGTCTATTTGGAAAATAATTCAAATGAATTTTATATTTCTGTTTCAAGAGGCAACACAAACACAATATAATTGGTTAATATAAGAGGTTTGCTCGTGTGAGGGGGATATTTTCTTTGTAGACTAAAAAGCACCTGTGCTGGTGTTTTTGGTTCACCTGAGGTAGTGAAAATGTAAATGCAATACTCAGAAGAGGTTTTAAATGCAGTCAAAAGTCACTACATTTTGATGAATGTAAAACAAGAATTTTGTCTTTCAAATGTGATATGATGAATTGACCAGTGTCTAATATTGTGTAGGTCACTGCCAAAACAACTCTGTCCTGTGGAGATATGGGCTCTGAAGCTGTGCTGTGGTGTTTGGATTAATATTTTCACATCAGACATGAAGTAGGGCAGGGCAGGGCAGCCATGGTTCGATCTAGTTTGTCCAGCACATTACAAAAATGCTCGATCAGACTGCTTCCGCAAACCATTCTTGCAGTTTGGCAGGGCACATTATCTTTCTTAATAAGACTTATTCAAAATTCCATGGCTCAAGTAATATCAAGTAATATCAAGTGTTCAAGTAATATCCAGATGAATGCCAGGACCCATAGTGCGTTCTGGTGCCTTTTCTTTCTCAGGTAAGTAAAGCACATGCAACTGTTCACATGGTGTCGAAGAAAACATGATTTATCAGACCAGGCCACATTCTCTGGATGCTCCATAGCCACTTCTGATGCTTTTGTGTTCATGATAGGTATTCTTGGTGGTAGACAGGGGCTGGCATGGGCACTCTGAAAGCTATGCAGCCCCATACACAGCAAGCACCCTCCTTTGTATCACAGCCAGAATTAACTTAGTCAGCAATTTGTGCTTCAATAGCTCCTCTGTGGAAATGGACTCAAAGGGCTAACTTATGTTCCCCACATGCATTGATGACCCTTGGGAGCCCATGACCCTATCACTGGTTTATTGGTTGCCCTTCCTTGGACCACTTTAGGTAGGTACTAGCACCTGCACGCCAGGAACACCTCACAAGACTCTGACCCAGTTAGCCACAATTTGGCTCTTGTCACAGTCGCTCAGATCCTTTCACTTGCCCATTTTTTCAACTGCAAGAACTGACTGTTCACTTGCTGCCTAATAGGTGCCACTGTAAGAAGGCGATTTCACCTGTCAGTGGTTTTAATGTTTCATCTGTGTATTTCTCTTCATGTGTTCTTAAGAAGATGAATTGCACAGACTATTTTGTTTCTTCTTTCTTTTGATTGGCTTAATGCTTTGTTTCTCATTCAAAAAGCAGACCAGGTTGAGAAGGTCATTGCTAAAGGGAAGGGTGTATACGAATAAATATGTAAAAAGAGAAGCATCGCTTTTTTGTGGAATTGCAAAATCAATGCGGCTTATTTTCTGCTGCTTATTTTCTATTGTCTAGAATGGGGAGTGAGCAGTATATTTCTTTAAAACTATAACAATGTTTGCATACTGCATTAAAATCCTAGATCAAAAAAGTGAGGAAGATCTAGTTTTTATGATATGAGCCGTTTGATTCTCTATTTGTGTGTCTCCTGTTCTGTTTATTGCAATGCAGGGGTACTAAAAGTTCAAACCCACAAATAAGGCCATGCAGGTTTGTACTTGGGTGTACCAGAGTTGACATTTACCGTTTTTTTTTCAATGCATATGCGTTATTTGTTCACTTTTCATATGCCTTCCTTTTTTTTTAAGAATTTCTTACAAATGCTTTGAGATTATGTTCTAGAGGGAGAGCCTATTATATTATGTATACAGACGAGTTAACCACATATTCTCATCCACACATGCCAGTAGAGGCTTGTGCATGAATGGTGCAGTATTTTCAGTGCCTACAGCAGAGGTCTGGAGATTTTGACTTCACTGAAAAGGCTATGCTCTCTCCAGCGGATCATTTCAATGCTGCATTCACTTTCCTTACAGTGTGGCGCTGTCATCAATAGTCATTTGGAGCAGAGATGCTTTCCAAGGCACTGGATGCAATGAAGATTCATAGCTGCCATTTGATAAAAGGGAGTGGGGGTGAGGGGGGAGAGAAAGAGAACTGCACACATAATCCATGGCTTCTCTCCTCGGCACTGTGGCCTTGTGTGTCCATTGAGGCGAGGGAAAGAGAGAGCAAGAGGAGAGAAGGAAGGAGGGAGGGAGCTAGTGACAAATCTAAGCTCCAGTAAATGGGTGTGATCTAGAATATGGAGGTGACACGTGGGCCAATCCAAGGCCACCCCTCATTTCTGGAGGATATATGGAGGTAACCAATCCCAAGAGGCCTTAGGTGGAGCTATAGCTGCTCTAATTATGCTCTTGGTTCCTGTTTCCCTTTTACACTGACCTACCCAAATCTTACCCCGAGTCATTATAACAGAAATGGGCACATACTGATCCCGGCTCAGTGTGAAAGAGTAACTTCTACTAATAATTTTAAGGATCCCTCCTGCTATTACCCTAGTTCTCAGTCGGAGTCATTCTGTTATTAATATTCTCCAGCCTCTGTCCACAGATCAGTTCTACACCATAGTGATTAATGGGCACACATAGAGTTAGCATTAGAGAATTGCATTTGGGTTTTGTATTAAAAATGTATGTACAAATGTATTTAATTTTTTTTACTACTGATCATTCACTATATATGAGTGATGTATAAAGTAATCTGCATGATTGCTTTATACATCACTCATATATAAACATGAATGTAAAGAAACTGCAGGCTAACTGCATTAAAGCACCACAATCTTATGCAGAGCTTTATTGTAAACTTTTCTACCACAGATTTCATCTTTTCGGACAGTGAGAAATGTGGGATATCTTGCCAGATCTGTGACTGTATATTTGTAAGGTCTTTTTCTGCGACCGAATTAATCAGAAAGTATAGTTTTTAAATACCTAAAATATGATTTTCAGGATTATGCAAATCTGCAGTATTTGATAATCAGTTCAAAACACTAGATCAATTATAAGCTTTGCTCTTCAATCATCCACACATTTTCATTAGGGTCCTGTCTATCCTGTTTGTTTTGCACTTCATGTTATATAATATGGTGAGAGTAGTGCCCAGCTGGCAATGCAGTCCTGACTCAAATTCCTTAAAATAAATGACTATATCTATGAAAAAATTAGGACATTAAAGAGGTATTTCATGATTTTTCCAAACATGTGATTGATTACCAGGTACCCGTATAAATAATTCAAGCCTTTCTTTAGATCTTATTAACTTATAAGATAGGCAGTAACGTCTCCTCAGGCAAACAGCTCAAATGCAGAAGTGTTTTATCAAGGTAAGACAGCAGAGAGGCATGACAGAAAATGTATTGAGCCATACTGATAAGTGAAACGCCCCAGTGTAATATTTTCTTCTTGAGTGCCCTGAATCTTTATAAAATCTTTGTGTGAGCCATCTGTTCACAGTTCACTGCTTGCAAAGTCTTTGTGTTACTTATTTAAAATTTGGAGCTGTGTTCTTTGATAGACATTTCTATGCCTTTCAGTCTTGCTGGTTTCCTGCTTTCTGATTAAGGATTTTATTAGATTGCCCTTAATAAAGCAACTTTGAATGTACTCTGCCTCAAATCTCCATTAATTACACCAGAAGTATATTTTCTATTAGTGGTGGGCCGTTATCGGCGTTAACGTGCTGCGTTAATGTAATGTGAGACTCTTATCACGTGATTAACAAAATATCGCCGTTAATATATTCACAAAGTTGGGTTTGGAGCTGGGTCTATACTACACAAGCTATGATGACTTTCACCTTTCTATTTTAGCGTAGATGTATACCTATTGTGAAACAGGGACATCACTAGGTCGGAAAGACAAGAAGTGGGGACTTAGCCTTAGCCCCCAGGGCTGTAAATGAATTAGCGTGTATAGAGGGCTGAAAACTTTTCACTAAACCTTTCCTTTCACTTAAGGAAACAAGTAAAGTTAAGCAGTGAACAGTTATGGACACTCATAGTATTATTCTATTAAACTGAGTACAAACGGCACTACCAGAAAAATATTACTAGACGGGCTCTGGTTGCTACTCGCTAACAAGCAGCGCAGTGTAGCTTCGCCTGGGTCCTAATGCCCGCCTGCTACCTACAGCAGCTTCAACAGCCAGTACATAATTTTAAGTAAATAATTATAGCTAGACTTATTGTTTTTAATTTCAATTCATAGTCTTGTTTCTATTTGTAAAGTGCGTATATGCGCTCAGTGATATCTTGTATGAAATGTTTGGATATATAAT
>JBBPCW010000127.1:5753306-5766015 GCA_037974425.1 Phenacogrammus interruptus
AATATTTCAGTGGATGGCAATTGGCTTTGACCTCAGTGTAGGCTGTGATCCCATCCCAAAGACCCTTCTGGTTTGTTTTTTTTTTCTGTTTATTTTTAGTAGGATGCAGGGAAAACAGAGGTGAAGGATGAGGGCAAAAGGCTCTCCCCAGCTCAGCCGACAGCACAATAGCTCAATATGATGGATCTGTGTTATTCATCGTTCTTGTTAAAAGGTGCTGTTGCACTTACCTTTGCTTGTCCCAGGAGAGCTGATGTCATGATTCCCTTTGTGTGCATGAGCAAAATGAAGTGTAACCATCTTAAGCATTGCCTACTGTTCACTTGCAAGACACTGCTCCCGTATGCTCTTGTGAACCAGAAGGATAGGAAAAAGTGTAGCTACTATAATTTTATGGGTTAGATCTTTAACATCTCTTTTTATGGTGCCGTAACAAACCACCTACCCTGTTCCCTTTATGAACACATGAAGGTCGTAGCTATTATTCTAGGTAGCTGGAGCATATTAGATATGTTTAAAATGCTTTTTCAGGGCACTGGCAAGGGCAGTTGATACCACATGGCTAAGTGACACGTTGAGGATGTATCTGTGTTCAGGGAGATTTTGTGTTGGCTCCATAAGGGGCATTTGCTCCCATAACACTTGTCATTTAGCACCCTCTACTTTAGACTGCCGGAGGCTTAGGACACAATGAAGGATGATGCTCATTCCAAAATAGCTCTGTCCATCATGCTGAGTGACTGTGCAATTTTATGAGTACTTAAATGTTACACAAAACTTGATGTCTTATAAGCAGCTCTTATTTTTCACACAAGACAATAAAGTATGAACACAACACCACTTACCAACAGGTTTCAGATTTAAATGCATTAGATGCCATTTAATACAATTTCTTTTTCAGTTTTAGCTTGGATTGCTAATGATTTCTTTATTTTAGGTCCATAAAGTTGCAGATGATGTATATTAATCACTATGCACATCACAGTTTTTAGATGGCTCCAAATCTCTGTTTTTCCCAGTTTGATAAGTCATAGAAATGATGAAAATTACATATATGTGAATGAAATGGTGGGAGTTGTATCAGATTATTACTGGCAACCCCTGGTAACACATATTTAAACTTGTTGCGTTAACTTTGCATACTTAAACATGGCAGAGCAAGGCTGTATGCCTGTTGTGAAGAGAGTGCTGTCTCTCTGTATATGTGACACACTTTATTAGGAAAGAATATCGGCATGTCACTTGCAAAAATGGGTCTTTGTGGTTTTTCCTTTTTTACCACTTCCTTTTTTAAGAATGTATGGTTAAGTTTTCAAACATACTTCATACGGTTCACTGATACACCCATTAAAGGAGGTTCTTTAGAAAAATCTACGTTTACATATACATATGGGATACTTAAACTGTTCTTATTGTGGTTACATGGTTCTGCCTGGAGATCCTGTTGCATATAGTTCTTCAAAAATATAACCAAATCATCAAATCATTTTGTGGAGCTTCTATATATCACCAAAATAGCTCTGTTCCTTTATGGAATGATATAGAACATTTTTTGTCCTAAGAGTGTAGGATTTGGGCTGTTAAGGCTGGTTGTACATCAGTGCAGAAGGGTAAGTTCTAGCCGAAGCTTTATCAGGGCACAGTGGAACGGGCACTGGCACCTTTTTCTCTGGAGGGATCAGCATTCAGGCTTAGGCTATGTCTTTCTCTGATGCTCTGCTGCCAATAGTGAGAGAAGCGCAAAGCTGAGAGGGGAAGGGGGGCCAGACTGGCACAGAGCAGCAGCTGCACGGAGGAGGCATGACAGCCGGCTCGCCAGTGGGTATCTTTCAGAGGGGCAGGGGGCCAGGAAGAAAGAGATACGAGAGGCAGAGACGGAGAGAGAGAGAAATTTTTAGTCATCATCTGTTTCCTCTCCTCTTATTAATATCAATGGCTCTTGACTTCTGCATTTGCCTTTCAAGGGTCAATCAGGCTGGGCTTTATGAAGGGGAAAGGAAGGAGAAAGAGAATAACAAGCCCAGGGACTGTGAGACACATTTCCTTTCTGTGAGCATTTCAATATAATAACATCGACATCACCACTAGACTAACAGCCACTGCTTGTCCTGACCGGCACAATGTTGTCTAATTATACCTCTCATACAACATCACTGGTTATTAATGGAAACGTCTAGGCTGGACATTTCATATACGCAAACTTTCATTTGTCACTGTGTGTGAATGTCTGTGTGTCCTAGCTTTAATTTTTATTTTGTACTCATTTGAAACTTTGCCCCTTCTCCAGCTCACTCAGAAATTACTGGCCTATTCGTCAATTACAGCCCAAGCCGCTGATTGTTGCAGAATGCCAGCATATTGCATTTACGAGCTCATTAGGCCGACAATATTGTACTTAGCGCCGCCTCGTTACAGGGAGAGTTTGGTAAACACATTGTTTGTGCATGTAATCAGTGTCAATGGGGACAGTGAGACAATCAAGCAGATTTTCTGGATAAATGAGCAGGCAGGAAATGTTGTCTGTAACAAAACAATCCACTGCCAACAGAAGGACAAGGAGCCCGAAAGTACAACATGGTGAAGGGCAAGAGAGTGGAGGGTGTTGCTGAATATGAAAGGATGATGCAGACTATTTTTTTTCCTGATCTTTACTCCTGTTCACACAAAATGTTCTTTGAAACACATTATAAACCACAATCAATTCAAAACCAAAAGGACAGTGGCAGTTCACTACTAGATGCATTTTGGTAGGAGCACATATGTTTTAATTTAACATATTCATAATTTCTATAAATGTATAATTTGACCAATTACATAATAAAATCTAACAAAAGAGACATATCAAATGTATAATATGGATATTAGATTAAATACAAATTCTAGTAATACTTATACAAATGTCCAGCCTAACATGGACATACAGTAACTCCAAAAAAAGTCTTACCCCATACATTCACTTCCTTCATCTCATCTTCATTTGCTGAGCATGCTTGAGCAAAAAAGGAATACTTGCAGTGAAGATGTATTGTAAATAAACCATATATAATGATACATTAGGTGTGGTTCTTATTGAAATTATCAACCTAGTAGACAGTATATGATTATACATACCTTTTTCTTCATCAAATTTGTTGTGCACTGTAAAGTATATTAAATAATCTCTGAAGTTTGAGTATTTTAATTTGTTTAAATTACACATTTGTTAATCTTATATAGAACAGAAATTCAACTTGTTTAATACATTGCTCAAACTGACAATGTTGATGAGGTTTGCATACTGGAGTAGCTGTGGTGACCCTCTGCTCAAATATCAATAATAACACCAAACTATGTTTGATATCTTCATGGGTCTGTAATAAATTGACTATTGTCCGGTCTTTCTATTCCAGGTATGCTACTAAACCAAAACAAACATGTGGGCAGTCCAAGCCCAATGGTGTAACCAATTTATGGTGGGTCTGGGTCAGTTTGTTTTTAATATGTGATTTTTTTTAATGTAGTGAATTTGTTTTCATTTGGAGGAATGTCATTCCATAATTTTTCTCTTCTGCATTCTTTTTCTCTTTTCCTAAAATTACTGCAAAGCCTAGTTAACAGCTCACCATAGAAAAAATCAAAAGAATACTCATCCCGTTAGTGTGCCAGCAGGTTTGGTCCAGATATGGATTTCCAATTTAGTAGTAGCAGTCAGGCCTGGAATGGCTTTAGTGCTAAAGCAGAACAGCTTGTACAAATGAAAAACATTATTAGATATATCTGATGTATATGATTTACCATGTAATCATTAAAATGTCCAGGAATGTCTGTGAATTAATTTTATTTATGTTTAACTGCTGATATGGAATTCACAGTGGTATTTTGTATTAAGCATATGATGTTGCCCATTTCCACACGGAATTCTTCTTTCCACTAACATCGAAAGATTGTAAGAAATTCTTGTAAAACAAAATTGTATGCTTATAATTGGTTTGTTTTGTACGGTTCCAAGGCTTTTGTTCTTAGGTTTTTTTCAGATAGTGTCAGGTTCAGACCAAGATAAACTCAAATGCAGAGAAAAAAAGGCAGCAATATTTATTCAGTAAATCAGCAGAATACAAAATAAGAACTCATTGGCAGAGGTCCAAAACCAAAGGCCAAAGATAAGCAAACAATTCTGAATCATCATACCACAGAGCTGAGTACAAGAGTAGAATCCACATAGTCAGAGCCGAAAAATACAAACCAAATCATTGAACAGAACAAAGGGGTGAGATAGCAATCAAAGTAGAAAAAGACAAGCAAAGTACTTCAAATCAGAAAAATCAAATAACAAGATACAATAAATGCTCACTATGCAGGGATAGGCCACTGCAGTACTTCTGAATGCTGCAGAAGTACTTATGTTCATTAACTGGGGCCATGCAATAAGAACTGTGAAGAAACGGTGACTAGTATCTAGGCATTATTTGTCATTGTGGGGAGAATGGGCAGTTATTCATATATTTTACCCATCAAATGTATACGAAGCTTATATTCTGTAATAGTGTTCTCTCTCTTTAGACTACATGTATAAAATTGCCTAAGCTCACACAAGGTCTGCCTACTCAAGAGTGATCATTTAAATACAACATGCTGTGCTCACGCACACATAGTGATATGAAAAAACCCACAGAGAGACTAGGAAGTATTAAAAACTTGTTTTATGAAATGTTATGATAATTTTTGAAGGTGAATTGTCTATGAAATAGTACTGACAGGAATAATAATAATAATAATAATAATAATAATAATAATAATAATAATAATAATAATAATAATAAATTGTCTTTTTATTCATGTGCCTATTCTGCCTGATATCAAGATGTATTACAGAGGTATACCGTCCACCAACAGTAATGCCACTGTTCAAGTAAGGTAAAATGGGAGTTAAACTAATTCTTAGACAGGATTTAAACCACAAATGCCCACATCCATCAATCAGTCATGGAAATGCTCCTGACCATAGGAACCATGGTCATGAGCACTCTGCCCTAAAAAGCCAAAGTGCAGTAACTACATATGTGGTCAATATTGACTTTAGACTACAAATGGGTTTTAAGACATCTCTTTGTGCTTGGAGAAAATATACTGGTTCAAAGTTGTCCTGTTTCAGAGAAATTATGGTGTCAAAATTGGAGTAACTAAATCTATACTAATACCACGGCAAAGCACAGTAATTGCAGTTACTGCATTCTGTTTTTTTTACTCGGTTTTGACAAGTCAGATATTGTGGTCTGCCTTAGTAGCCCTGTCAGAATCTAGCCCTGAATCGATAGCCCAAGTTTCCGTCACTTTTTATCTCCTTCACACAGAAACAAGTAATAACACAACAGAGAATCACTATGACTCAATCCTGAGGCAAACTTGCTTTAAAATGCAAATACCCAGATAACAGTAAGGAAGATGGTAAACATCAAACCATAACACTTAAATGAATTATCATCCAAGTTAGCTATACTAGTTATCACAGTGCTAGCATAACTGTTTGAGCCTACCTGCTACCTTTAAAGTATCCACTCTGAAAGGGCTGCCTGTCATAATCCAATTCCAGTTATGTCACTGTTTCTTCATTTCTTGGGCTCTTTTTGCTTTGGGCAACTAGCTAACTGAGCTGAATCTCCTCAGGAATGCTGTGCAGCCAACAGCCACTAGGGTAGTGAATGACATTGAATGAAATGTGATTAGAATACCCACACATCAGTTGATACCCAATGTAAAATGACTATCACTGAGAGCGAATTAGAATTAGCCTACTTGTTCATTATAAACTGCATAAAATAGATGGGATTCTGACATGAAAAAACACCTATATCTTAATAATCTACACAATCTATAGATTACTGATGAGGAAAATGAGGAAAGCTCCAAAATCCCAAACACATCAGGCACAGATAGTGAGGATGAAAGGATGAGGCAAAAAAATAATTGTATTTAATAATTGTTTTAAATTAAAATCAAATTCATATTCCATTTGTTTGTATGTAAAATGACAATTAATTAATTAATTTTCAACAATGCCAATATTTAATAATTTCTAAAGCAGTGTGATTAGAGGGCCATTGCGAAAAAATTGTGCTTCTATACTCACAAGCTAAACATTCACAAAACCAATTAAATGCTATTAAAACCATCGAACAGACACAAGGAATACAACAAAGTTAGATGAACACATTTAAATTGTAGATACTGCACTTTGCATTTGCAATAGTGTTTTAGTTGCTTTAGGTTATTCTACACTCTCTGGGGCAAAACGCCTTATGAAGTATTTTTTTTTTTCTACAAAATTTTCTTTCCCATAAAGGTATTAAATGAGAATATCACCACTGATGTAAGTACACGTTTGACTGGTCAGTTAAAAAACTTTAAAGCCATTTTTCTCAGTTTCAGCTTTGGCATAATAGGGCAGCACTGTTCATGCCATTTTAGAAATCAGTGCATAACAGAAATAAAAATTAGTGATCACATGCATAATGTATCATGGAGACATCGAATGTGGAGTAGGAAGTCATTGCATATAGGGTTTAATTAACAAAAGAACAAGAAACAAGACACTAAATGGTAAAACCAACAGGACACTGAGAATAACAAAACAAAAAAAACAAAAAAAAGATGGTGGATAACACAAACATGAAGATAAGAGGGGAAAATACTGAGCAAGAATCACAGGGAAAATCAAAGAGCAAGCTACAAAACAAAAAACATGGAGCAAGAAGAACTGAGCAAACTACATAGAGTGAGGATAACTGAGCAAAAACATTCATCCATAACCATGGAGCAAAAGAGCAGAGAAAAAATACCAGGGCCGAGAGAAACTGTCCTAAAACTAAAAACAAAATCCAAAATTAAAAATAACAATAATTAGACTGAAGATAGGGGCTATATATACACACATTAACTAAACAAATGAGAAACACCTGGGCTGGAGTGGAGACAGGAACAAGACACAAGTGGAAGTACTAATGAGGAGGCAGGGCAAAGATCATACACACGAAACACACACATAAAGGCACATGGAGAACATAAAACAACAACAGACAAGAAAACAGGGAAATGACTGGGAGAATATTACAAATTAAAATTACACTGTATGCAGACTATGCAGTGATGTATTTCTGTCCAGATTTGGTCAGTGATGTGACATAGTTTTGCTTGTTTGTGTCATGGAAATGTATTATTGACCTTGAAGTGAAAGTTTTAAGTATTTGCATTTTGGGTGAAATTTATTTATTGTAGCTTATTTTAATGTGAAGGACCAGATTTTCCCTGTCCGCCCCCCCTACCCCCCCCTAGTTTAGTTTACTGGCCATTTCCTAGACATATTTGTTGCTGTTGTGTTGCATGAGAATCAAACTCAATAGTTGCATCTTACAGCAAGATTTTTTAAAAACATTCTTATATGATGAAATCGGATCACTTGACATGAATACCACTGAGTGTCCATTTCACTTACTACAGGTAAAGCCTCCAAACCATGCAGAAACTGGAAGTTACTACATTTATTTAAACATTACTGTTACATTTAAGACTACATTGTCTAATTAGGTTTGGTCCCATGCATTTAATCTGATCATCTTTGGTTCAGTGTATACACAGTCAGCCATAACACTGAAACTACCAGTGTATTATTTTGTAGACATGAAACTGCCATGAGGAAATTGTGCCATGAGAAAATTGTGCCAGGAGGAATTTGTGACAAATGTCAAATTAACATACACATGAATGGCAAGATGCAAAGTTTCCAACTGTGCCCAGAGCATCATACATACTCCAACTTGTGTCATCTCTTCCATAAGTAAACAACACACCCACACCACATGTAGCAAGATTAGGATATACGGTTTGTTCTGACACCCTTCTCTCATAGCCCTCATAAACTATTTTGGCAGCATTTTGTGCAATAAGCATCACCAAACTATGAACCTGCTTCATAGTAATTTCATCAGACCTCAATATTTACAGTATTTGGCTGACACTCTTATCCAGAGCGATGTATATCAGTGCTCAAGTAGTTCACAACTGTTTCTTAAACCTGAAAAATGCTTAAATCCATGTCAACTATTTAATTGAAATACTGCACATACAGTGCACCTATACATCTGTCAAATAATAATTAGCCAACACCTGTCAAACAAAACATAGGCAATAGAGAAGAACATAAGTCATAGAGAAGTCAAGATAAAGGAAAGGAAGGTTTTTTTATATATAGTAAGCAGTAGAATAGGGACATAGTTAGTCGCCGTGGTGCTCCCTGAAGAGGTGGGTCTTCAGGCGATGCTTGAAGACAGCAAAGGACTCCGCAGATCAGATCGGAAAACGGAGTTCATTCCACCACTGGGGACCAAAACTGAGAAGAGTCTTGACGCATGTTTCTCTCTTAATTTGAGCAGCGGAAAAGAGAGAAAAGAAAAGTGGTCCTAGGACCGAGCTCTGTGGGACACCGGTGGATAGTCTATGTGGAGCAGACTGGGTGCCTTGCCATACTACCTGGGACCTCCGGTCATCGAGGAAATATAGAAATATAGAAACAGCTTGTCATTTAAACAGACTTCTGTCTCACGCGCTATATGACTATGACTTCATTCATTTTCCACACAAGGTATAGTCAAGTGAGTGGGGTGAGTGTGATTTGCTTGATCTTCTTTAAAACACAGAACTTTTCATTTTTCTGCTTAAGAAAACATTCACATATACACAAATAATGCACAAAAGAGAAAGCAACATGAAAAAAAGCAAAAAAGGGATGCTGAACTCCAAGTACATCCTTCTCTTGTTAAATGAGGGAAAAGAGTGAAAAAAAAAGAGACGGATCTAATGTTATTTATAATTCCCTGACCTGGTTCAGCTCTTTTATCCTTTTCTTCCTTTCTCTCTTCTATACTGCTGACTGCAAGGGAACTTGCAAAAAAGTATAGTGTAGCCCGCTCCTACTAAGCTCCAACTATGTGATTTGGCAGAATACAGAGCGTGGCTTTTATTTCCTGGGTGGCTTTTTCATCAATGAGATTTTGAGAAGGTGACTTTTATCCCTGGGGGAAGAGGAAAAAAGATGCTCTTGTGAAGTCACCTATAGCATAGCACTCAGTGACTTGGAGAAAAGAGCAGGGAAAACGAGGGTGAAACTTAAAAGTCAGTGTGCAGGAGCCCACTTACTTTGTAACTGCTGTCTTTGTGTATGGGTCCCAGTTTTCTTACTGAAAGAGAAAGTCAGTTCTGAAAATATAAAATGCACAAGGTGTACTATCTGTGCTACTTAAGGAAAAGAGCCATGCACTTAGATATTATGAGGCTTAGCCTTCTGTGTTTAATTTTCTCCTTTGAGAATGAGCTGACCCAACATATTAACCTATGCAGAGGTTTAAATGACACAGTTCCTTAGAAAAGAAAAAGGAAAAAAAAAAAAACTAAATCCCATCATATGTAGTGCGGTCAGCCAGCATTACTGCAATATCAGCTCATAAACTGGTAAGTGAAAGTGACAATTCGGTCATACGTGAACACACCATAGCACACAGTGTGAACAGCATGAAATGCTTCCTCTGCATTTAACCCACTCACCAAGTGAAACAGTGGGCAGCCAGGAACACAGTGCCCGGGGAGCAGTGTGTATGGACAGTACCTTGCTCACGGTATCTCAGAGGTGTCTAGCGGTCTTGGGAATTAAACCCACGACTTCCTGAGCACAGGGTAAATGCCCTAACCACTAGGCTACCAGCTGGTAGAGGACATTGTACTAGAATGAGTGAAGATGGTTATCGAAGAAAACTTTATAATACTGTGGCGAACGGTGGAATCAGGCGACACACAGGCAGAGGAATCCATTTTCTCTAGCTTTATTTCTCCACACCAAACATCAGTATCACACAGCTTCTTTCTCTATCTCCAACACTCCAACCTCTCTCCTCACACTCTCAACTCCAACCCAGTGCTAAGCACCGCCCCTCCCTTTTATACCCACATCAAAACCCGCCAAAATTTAGGTGATGAGCAGGTGCTGCTCATCACACCCCACACATCACGTACAACACGTTCACCCAAAAACCCCTTTGCCCAAACATGAACCGCAAATTAACCCCTTAGGGCCAGCTCGCCACAATACATTTAGAATACATTTACATCACCCTGACCATTTTAAAACTAGTGTGTTGAATATGAGTACTATCCAACTATAAGCAGTCTTTCTTAGGTTAGGTTGTCTAGTAAAACAACTAAAGGCCTCCAAATGTTCCCACTGTTATGTGTGTTTACTATTAACACTACAATCATATCAACTTTATTTATACATTATACATTATCATACACAAAAGGTCATTCAATGTGCATTACAAAAATAGAAAATAAAGTAAATAAGAATAAAATAGAATAAGAATAAGATAATGGGAGGGATAAAAAAGTAAAATACATAAAAGAAAACCAAAAGTGCCATAGTGTCACGGCACGGCCAGTGGCCGTTAGGGGTCAATGTTTTTGGTTCTGTTTTGTTATGTCTGCCTCGCCCGCCCTTTTGGTTATTTTTTGTTTTGGGGTAGGTTTTTCTGTTGGGCCTGCTTTTGGGCCTTGCAGACCCGGTGTTGCGGCGTTGAGGGGGGTTACTGTCACGGCTCGGCCAGTGGCCGTTAGGGGTCACTGTTTTTGGTTCTGTTTTGTTATGGGTTTTGGGACTTTTATTTTGACGTTCTGTTCTGTTTGCTCCTTATTTTCCATTTTCAACTGTTTTGTGTTTGTCCATGATCATGTATTTAAGTTCTGTCTGGGTGTCCCACAGACTATCTGTCCATCGCCTCATTTCGCCATATTTGCCTTGTCTGAAGCCCTATTTCTCGTTCATGTTTGTGGTGGCCATTGAGCCAGGTTTGGTTTGTTCACGTTCATGTCAATAAAGAAACCTGAGTTCATGGATTCCTGCCTGCCTTGTCCCTGCTGCCCCCGAGGAAAATCACAGACACGGGTTCCCCCCATCGTCCGTGACACATAGAAGTGCAAATAATTAAAAGGCAGAGGACAATAGTGCAGTTTTTAGCACCTTTTATGTTTACAACATTTAGCTGACGCTCTTATCCAGAGCGACATATATCAGTGTAGGCCACATCTGTTTTTTAAACCTGTAAAGCTTAACTTAAATCAACATCCACTATTCTTGACGCATGTCTCCCTCTTCTTTTGAGCAGTGAAGGCTCAAGCTTGAAACCCTGAGACATCGAGTTGTTTGATAAATGCTGATATGTATAGGAGTGCAAGTCCATTCTTGGCCTTAACGTGAGCAGCCACCTTTGTGAAGGTGTGGTGTAAGTGAACTTAGCAATGTTGAAGACTAACCTGGCAGCTGCATTCTGAATCAGCTGAAGTGGTTTAATCACATTCTGTGGACGTCCAGCCAGTAGAGAGTTGCAGTAGTCCAGTTTGGAGATAACCAGGGACTGGACGAGTATCTGTGTAGCTTCTGATCTAGTAGAGAAGGTATCTGCATGTTCTGGAGATCTGGTCCACCTGCGACAGATTTTCATCTAGCATAGAGCCAAGATTTCTTACATTCTTTGAAGGGGCGATAACCGAATTCCCAAAAGAAACAATGAGATCATGGCTTGGTAAAGGACATGTCTTGCTGGGGTTCAGCTTGAGGTGGTGGGTCACTATCCAAGAGGAGATGTCGGCCAGACAGTCTGAGATGTGGGTTGAGGCCTGGTTTTCGCTGGAAGAGAAAGAGAGAATAAGTTCATAAGAATAAAAGTGATAGGAAAAAAACATGTGAGGCGATTACTTCCCCAAGCTACAGCTGGTGCAAATGTGATACTGATGGGCAGTTTGTTCTGGCAGTGAGCTGCATAGTGCCTGAATGCCATTTCACCATGTTCAGTTTCAGATCTTCTCACCACTAGCTGGTCAACCACCTACTGGGAATATATACTTAAAACATATCAGATTTGCATGTAGGACCCAAACCATTGAGTGACTTGTACACAATGAGTAATGCTTTGAAGTCAATTCTTTACTGAACTGGGAGCCATTGCAAGGACCTGAGAATAGGAGCTCTTTTTATTGGTTTTGGTTAGAACTGAGGTTTACACAGTACTGTAATTATAAACACAACAGATAATGAAATCACCATTTGGGGACTCAGACCTTCTCTAGATAAGAATGAAAGCTGAAAGACTGCACACGGTATGATTGCACTATATTTGTTGGATATGTTTCAGGATAGTGAAAACCTCTGCAGTCAGGCAGTGCACTTGCTGCCTGATAATTCTAATTAGCAAATTAGCAAGATTTTTAAAAATGTCACAAATATCTTAAAAGGTGACTCAACATGTTATTCTCCCTTTCAAAACCTAGTTGTACGGGTTGTGGAAAGAGACATTGTCACGTGAGGGGCCGTAAGGCCCACACACGGAGCTTTCTAGGAACATGGAGCAGGCGTGGAGCCAAGGATCCATTTTCGGAGGTGTCTTTATTCAAATCAAAAGCAAAAGGTAAAATAAACAGGCACTGTGGCCATAGCATCAGGATACACAGGAATCAGGACGAGATAGGGTCAGGGTACATAAGGAGCTCTAAATGTGATGGACAGAATACATGACACTCACAGACACAGACTTAAATACAGAACCACGAGGGACAAGGACCAATGGGAGACATGATGCACTAAACATGAAACCAACATCAGGTGACAAGGATAACTACTAGACTACAGACAGGT
>JBBPCW010000127.1:5770678-5782407 GCA_037974425.1 Phenacogrammus interruptus
CACACATGAAAGCTGGGCCCAAGCTCATTGACTGAGGTGAAGGAGAAAATTACATTGTGGTCTGAGCTGAAAAAAATAAATAGAATATGGAAATCATAGACACCATGCTCTCTGGGTTAAAGATGAGAAGCACTACCTGTGCACAGTTCAAAAGCCAATATCTGTGATGGTATGGAGGTGCATTAATGCACAAAGTGCAGGGAGCTTGCACATTTGGGAAGGCACCATTAAAGCTGAACAATACACACTTCTGGATTGACATATACTGCCACCCAGACAATGTCTTTTACATGGTTATAGCTTATTTCAGCAAAACAATACTAAACTGCATCCTGCACATATTATAGCTGCATGGCTCTTAAGAAGAGTCCATGTGCTAAACTGGCCTCTCTACAGTCCATCCAATGGAAACATTTGGTGCATCATGAAATGAAAAATACAACAAAGCTGGCACCTTATAATTAAGCAGATGAAATCCTATTTCAAACAAGAATGGGACACCATTTCACTTTCAAAACTCCAGCAATTGGTCTCATCAGTCAAACATTTAGTGTGTTGATTAAAGATGTGATGATTCAAAATTGTGGTAAATATGCCAGATCCTAACTTTTTTGTAATGTTTCTGGCATCAAATTCAAAATAAGCACATACTTATAAAAAGAATCTCCTTTTCAACATTTGATAAGTTGTCTTTATTCTGTTTTAAAGTAAATGAGAGTTTACACAATTTGCAAGTCAACACATTGTTTTTATCTACATTTTCCACATCATCCCACCTTTTCTATAGTAGCAGCTGTTGCTGTTATGAGCCAAACAAAAATGGTCCCTTTTATTTCAGTTCATAGTCCATTTAGCACAGAAATGGCAATTATCACAAGTCCTAACAATACAGCTGTAAAAGTTTGTGAAGAATGTTGCCCAGTAGATTTCACATAATGGTGTATATAAATAATGGCATTTACCATCCCTTGTTGTCCTGAAGGTTCTAGAATGGTTATTAAATTGACAATTTTCTAGGGAAAACCTGCAACTTCACATTGTGTTTCTCAATAGTGGCAAATAATTGAATAGTGTGACTAGGGGTGAAAATCCTAGTTGAGTCTTGAGTCTTTGTGATCTGAGTACAAGTCTCTGGGGTACACATGTGAGTTTAAGTAGAGATTCTTAGTTCAGTCTTGTCTGCTACAGGCATTATGCTGTACAAAAGCAAACCTGTCAGGTCGAATACTGTTTTAGATCTCATTTGGGACTATCATGCAAGGGCACAGAAACAGGGATGCGTATGCAGGAGTTTGGTAGATCTGGTTGTCTTGAGGGTGAGCCACACACTTCTGATGAGAGAGGCCTGCACACCACGTGCACACCACATACACATATGGGTAGGAGATACACACAAGCACTGGTGGCAGGCTGCATGGTCCTGAGC
This sequence comes from Phenacogrammus interruptus, assembly GCA_037974425.1. Lineage (NCBI taxonomy): Eukaryota > Metazoa > Chordata > Actinopteri > Characiformes > Alestidae > Phenacogrammus > Phenacogrammus interruptus. The sequence continues at coordinate 5,772,105 of JBBPCW010000127.1, forward strand.
AGCAAGCCCAGCATGACCACCACACACTAAGCCACAAAGTGCTTTGCAGACTTCCATGGCACAAGGGACCTAGAAGCACAGAGGGATTGCAAGCCAGGTATAACAGAAACCATATTGAGAAAGGAAATATAAACAGTCAGCCACAACACAAAAACAAATGAATGAGAGGATAGGAGAGAGGTTAATCATGAGGGTGGACGGAAGCCAGCCTCATACTAGATATGGCTTAAATAAAAAGGGACAACTAAGGTCAAGTGAATCCATAGGGTGGAGGTAGCTCAGTGGGTAGGATACTTGCCTCCAGAACAAGAGGTCATGGGTTCGAATCCTACTTTCAGCAAACCACCACTGGGTCTCTGAGCAAGACCCTTAACCCCAAGTTGCTCCAAGACTGTCCCCTGTAGGTAGGGAATGGAAGTCGCTTTGCATAAATGCTGTAAATGTAAATGTAAAGGGCGTCATAGGACAAACTAAAGTGAGGAGTAAGGAAGGGGGAAACTCAGGATTGACAAAATATAAGTCCCCTGAAACTAGGACAGAGTGTTATATAGACAATCCTTCAGTGTGACAGAACTAAAATGCTATATAAGGTAAATGCAGTGTTTAAGATATCAAAACAGAAATGGATGGTTGGTTTGTAGTTTGATTAGCAGGTATGCCAGCAAGCTAGCATAACAGCGTACCTGCTGAAGTTGTAGTACAAACAAAAGGACAAGCAATGGTCATACATATAAAATTACTGATTGGGTGGACTTTTATGTAAATATGGCTACAATAAGTATACAGGGTGAAATATTTATATTATTATAGAAATATTTATTATCATTCTATAGATGCAGCCAGGAGTGCCATCATTTTGGAGCTTCGTGGACCTGTATGGTTATCTCTCTACAATATGGCAAGTACTCAAACAAAAGTACAATTTACAAGAGAGATGATGTTATGGTGTTTCCCCGGGGACTCAGCACTCGAGAATGCAAGAGGAGAGCATGCAGAAGGTTTATAAGATGAACCTACTACTCCATGGGTCCAAATTGCATGTGGCATGCCATCGGATATGACAACCTGAAGCCATTCGGGATGATCATCAGGAGTGTCTAGCCATATGTATGGCTCATCCATGAAGAATCAGCACATTGAGTCGTGGTGGTCGATATTCGGAAAGGGATGGTAAGTGGCATAACAAATTCACATCAGTGGCGTCTCTAGATTAGGGGCCAAAGTGGCTGGTGTCGCAGTTGAGGAATGCGCAACATGAACTATCATTGTGTTTTAAAGCCACCAGCATTATAAGTGTTATCTTTAACCGATTTCTATGGGTCTCAATTTTGGATGGAGTTATTTTCTGACTTTAGAGATGCAGGGCACTTCAGTGGAAGTCATGAACATCAATGCTTGTTATGATTTTGCTTCAGTGATATCATACAGGACAGTGGAAGTCACAGGATTCGCACCTCATAAACTGCCTCTTGTCCTGGAGGAGTGCCTAATGAACTGTACTACTTACCACAGGTAGTTCATTATTTTTTCCCTGTAGGAAGTACTTATTTGTAACTAATGTAAATGAATACTGAATGAATTGTCAGTCTAGATCTGGCTCCAATCGAGCATACAAAATGTGATGCCTTTTCGGAGTCAAGTCACTTAGTGAGTTTGTGTGGTGACCCAAACATTCAGGAGTACTTGGACTTGTTATGGAGCACTGCCAGATACAGAAGTCAGAGAACTGGTAGTATGCTTTAAAACTGTACATGCATCTTAAAGAAACTGCTCAGATTTTATTTTTTGTGAAAATGTACAACTGATTTTTAACTTGTGCAGTCTGTACCTCATGTTTTAACTACACCTGACCTCAATTACTGCAGAGAACACTAAATACTACATAAGATGGACATGTTTTCAGTACTGTTTATTATTCAGATATCCATATTTCAGGATGTATTTATTCACCTGATGAACATCCTCATACAGCTCCCTTAAGTTTACAGAACATTTAGTGACATTATCACACTATTATGATAAATATGTAATTATATATACTTATAATCCTAAGTATTCTATTCAAAAGTGAAAGCGCTAATTAATACCCAAACAAGAACATGCTCACAACTGCATTTATATCAGAACAATTAAAACTCTCCGATCTACAAATACATACATAAAATACTGTAGGTGCATGGCAGAGTGGTGCATGTCGAAATGAAGTACACCCACTGTTTCTGTGTTCTACATTTTCACTTTCTTCTTCTTTGACAGTTGACAACTAGTCTCGCGTAGCCGGCTGACGGCTGAAGGTCTGGAATTCATAGCAGCTTTCTTTGGCCAAGGCCCGCCCATAAGGCGTTTGACTGACATGTCAAACAACCAATCACAGTTCGCTTCGTTCAGCATCACGTTTCGGGGCATGGAAATGTCCCCACAACAACAGACCGGCGTGCAACAAGTCAGTCAGCACAGAAAATCAAAGAAGGAGAAGAAAACAAGCAGTAAGTCATTGATCTGTTTGTGCATGTATAACAAAAATGGCGTCTGCATTACCACATCTGATCAAAACACCGAGTAAATCAGTAGATCACACGTCTGCGATCACACGTCTGCGATCACACGTCTGCGCTTTGTTTCCCGGAGGACCGAATATAAACGCAACACTCCCGTCCCCTGGAAATCCGATAAAATTCAACCAATCAGATGACAACTTCGATTTTCCTGAAGTCTTTCCAGTTAAGTGTACCATATGCATCAGACGTTTAGCCAACGTTCCGTGGGCGTGACGTCTGAGACTGAGACTAGTTGACAACTAAGCAGTGGTGCAATATATATACTGGCTGTTTCAGGATAGCTGGAGGTAATTAAAAATAAAAGATATGCAGGAAGCAGATCCTTCACCCTGAATGACATTCACCTCAGAGGGAACACAAGAAGAAATATGTATTACATAACTTTTCACAATGAGCACTTAATATACTTTTACATTCTACAAAAGTTCTTTAACTCACTTCATGTTCAGTAACTGTGTAAGGGATTAATCATTATCACAAGTGAATTACAGTAGTACAGCTCATGAAACTTCAGGTCACTTTTCTGTAATTACACAAGTATATGTGGATCGTTCACCACTGGTGAATAGACCAGTTGTAAACATCAAAATATCTTCCATGCACACAGCAGCCTGGCCTTCTGTAAAGGAACAGATTTGCTTGTGCACATAATTGACAAAATATAAATGAATTATTTTGCAGTGTATTTTGAAAGTCTGCTCAGTAACCTAAGGTCTGTAAGGTCTCTCAAGTTCGAGAGCTGAGAGCTTCTTTTCTGAATGGTAAAGGACAGGACAATGTAGGGTACTGCTGCAGTGCTGTCAGAAACTGCAGGGCTGAAAGACCCTCTTTTTAAATGTGAAGAGAACACATCACTGTTATATTTTTACATCGCGGCAATCACATACTAAGCAGCAAAAATATAAGTTACCTGTCAATTACACATGAGTTGCGGTCAATAATATACCATTGGAGGTAATCTGACACAATTGTTATTTTCTCCTCAAGAGTAGACACATGGGTCATTCCAGAATTGGAGGACATTTGATGTCCCATCCATGACATTTCAAGTAAACTATCTCCAAAATACATAATCATGAAGTTTTGTGTAAGTTTCACTAGTCCTTAGACCAAATATTAAAAAAAAAATACCAAATAAGTCAGGAGGACCCCCTAATAAGCCATTTTCCCCTTGTCCCAGTCCCTTGGTGGCCAAATTGAATATCAGATAAAACTGTTAAATTTACATATAAATCTAATTTCTTTTATATTATATTGTTCATAGATGTCTATTGTAGATGTGGAAAGCAAGTTTCTTATCAAGACAATATTTTAAATATGAAAGGAATCTATGTCCCACACTTCGGCTGCAAGCCTGTTACCTTAGAAGAAGAAAGTTGTGAGTCACATGACACACTGGAATTTATATCAAACACTTTCCTAGCAGCATGGGTAGAGCTCAGTATGTCCTCTCTTCTATTTTTTAATATTTTTATAACATTGTCAGCCTTGCTTGAATGTCTCGATCTACCTCATGCAACCCTGTTATGTATATATTCCAGATTAATATAAATACTTCAAAAAAAGTTTTTACTTATTTACTTATGTAAGGTTGTCCTCTTGGTAAATAACTAACAGTTAGCAAAACAGCTAGGTTCTTGTTTTGAGAAGAAGCTAACATTAGCATGAATTCGCAACCCTGTTACTTGCAATCCTGATTTTGAAAGTTGCTTAAATTAATTTAAATCAACTCATATCTGAACTCAAATTATTATTTAGGGAGAATGTTACTTTCTTCATGTAATAGTAAACAAATTATATATATATATATATTTATTTAAATTATGATCCAATATCAGCTCCCTGGTTGTTGGTTGTACCAATTACAACATTGTACAAATGTAACAATAAATAAAACATTTAATTTAAAAAAATGTCTTTGATGCCTGAGCTGAGCCAATTAAGATTTTTATAACCTAGTACTCATGTGTACATAACAAAAACTGGCAAAATATAAAGTTTTTTCCAATATTCTAAAGCCCAAATGTCCTCCAAATCTGGAATGACCCACATGTCTCAGACAACCAGCAGTCACACCAGCAGTGTGCTGTGTCTTAGAGTACATTCTTGCAGAGCATCCTCAGAATCAGCACTCTCAATCTAAAACACAACAGAAGAGGGACACATACACTCATGTTAACTGTATACACATCCTTGGGTGAATTCCATAGTTTAATTAAGTCAATCGTACTTCAGAAGCTAATGCATAAACCTTGCTTTACTTTTCCTACCTCTTGCAAAACTTTCACGATTTCTTCTTTTGTTACTAAACTAACTGATCCTTTGAACGAAGACTGGCCAACAAGGTAATGTACCAGATCAGGAAATGATGACCTGGACCTCCATGCACAGTTTATACAGCAATTATCTTTCCTGCCAAGTAGTATTCATCCTCCCTGACAGCTGTGAATAGAAATTATTTATATTTTACATTTTAAGGTTTGAACCACAATCATTTTAAGATTAAACCACAATCTCAATATACTTGTTATTTTCACAGCTTCACACACATTTACCAGCTGGTGGAAAATTAAACATATGCTCCATGATCCAATAAAATTGAGATTAAGAACCTCACTAAGTTCAAGTAGTAAGGATCTCAGTGATGGGGTACAAAGGCACAAGTTTTTTTATTTTTTTTTTATTTTAAAAAGCACATATCAGACTACATGGGAATTCCAAACAGCCAGGTTGTGCTCACAGCATGCCACTTACTCTGATGAACTTTTGCAGGGGGTTTGGATGTTGATTGTGAATGTGTGTCCTCTGCTTGGTCAGTGTCTTTTAAAAAGTCTAAACACTTTCCACATCAATGACAAAAGTGTACCAACTGACTGAAATGATTCCTGCAAAATGAACAAACCATCATTACTAGCCACAAACTCCTTACTCTTTTGCCCTGCTAAAAAATTGGAGTGACACAGAAGGTCATTGATAAGCACTTCCTGTTTAAGGACCTACCCTTTCCGTTTGATCTACCACTTGTAAAAGTGGTTTGCATCTTGTATATTTGTTTTTCACTTTTGTAAATGTGTTTTTGCATTTGTAAAAGTGTTTCATATCTTGTAAGTTTGTTTGGGCACTGGTAAAATTGTTTCTTATCTTGTAAATTTGTATTTGGAATGTACATTTGTTTTGCCCTTCTCAGCCACCATAGAAATATCCACTGAACTTTCTGAATCATGCTGTACTCTTTAAATAGTTCACATGAATTTTATACAAGTTGTCAGACTTGTGATATTCTAGAGCAGTGGTTCACAACCTGGGGTCCATGCCCTCCTTAGGGGGGCGCTAGAGATTGCAGTGGGTGCGCACAATTTTGTCTGTACTGAGGTTACCGAAATTATATTTGTACTCATTCAATTTATAAAATCCCAATGTCTGAGAACCGTAAGCGTATGTGTGTATGAGTATAAGAACAGAAACATACAACCGCTGTTTATTTTTTGCAAATAAAAGTTTATAACTAATAAAATTTTGGGGTTGAGGGGCCTGGCTTGTCTTGGACACAGGCAAGGGGGGCTTCAAGGAAAAAAGCTTGGGAACTACTATTCTAGAGCATTGATTTCCTAAGTGGTTTAATCATTTTTATTTTTCTTCATCATTTAAATAAAGCAGCTATTTTTACATTCACTTAGAAGTGAAGAATGAGAGAACATGTTGCTGTTAAAGTGAAACTGAATCAGGATTTATTGGTCACACATAGCTGCATACAACTACATTTACATACATGAAAATAGAAGAAAAGAAATGTAAATTAAATGAATATAGCAGCATTTATGATCATGCATTGCAGATTATTCCCACCACATTGATATAATTTTATCATTTAACACTGCTACAAAAGGCAGCAGCACTATCATTTAAACAGTTAATAGCTACGTGTTAATCACAACAGGCTACAAACTAATAGCTCAATGCAATCTCTAAATCTATAAAATTAAAATAAACCCAACTATGCATCTAACAAGGAGAATACAAGCTTTAAAGACTGTAAGTAAATGAAACTTCATTCACTAAACACAGCAGTACACAATACCCTAATGAACCAGCTATTTAATTAAACCCCTGTCTCCTGAACATATGGCAAGCAGAAGCAACCATAGTACAATATCTTCTACCACAGACTTTTATATAATTCGTTAAAATATGTAAACTGCCTTTTAGAGTAAGGGTTTGCCATGTGCTGGTATTGTGAATGTTGCACTTATCACTCAGGCATATGAAAAAAAAAACCAAATAAGTCAATAATGAATCACTATTCAGGATGGATAGGATGGAACGGCAGTGGAATTAGTGGTGTTGCCATACAGCAACAGGGTTCATTTCCTGGTTTTAGCAGCCAGGGGCTTTTCTGTGTTTACATATCCTTCCATGTCTGCAGGGGTTTCTGCCAGCATGTATAAAATCCAAAGTCCAAAGACATGCATTTCAGGTGGATTGGAGATGCCAAATTGCCCCTGGAAGTGACTGTGAGTATATTTGTGCGATGAACTGATCACTGTCCAGGGTGTTTCTGCACATTTCACCCTAAGAGCTCTGGGACAGGCTTTAGAAAGCCAGCTTGCAGCCCTGGTTAGGATAAGGGGCTTGAATAAGGAATAAATGTATGTTCTAGAGCAGCAAGTCTCAAGTGGCAATTCATTACAGTGGTTTTCACATGACATGAAGCAGAGTGAAACATGTAACCTTGAGTGGTTTACTGCTTTTACAAATTAGGGAGTTGGTGCATTAATATATCTGGTATGATTAATGTGTGTGGTCATGTATTTGTGTCAAGTATTTCATAATGCCATTTATGTCCCTGATTGCCAGGTCAATCTATTCAGTGCTTACCAATACAAAGCTGATGAACAGAAGACACAAGCAGGTGTCAAAATGGCATCAGAAATTACTCCTGCTGTCTGATGTGATTATCTACCCTATATTTCTCAAAGTATGGTTCTTATAACAGGTTTTGTTATCTCAGTATGCGTTCAAGTCAGTGTGTTCTGCTGTGATTCACTTCCACTGTAAACTTAGCATTAACCCTTATCTTGCTATTGCAGCATTAGGCCAAACCTTCCAGTTTTCCAGTGTCACTTAAAAAAGACATGCAATTTTATCTGTAAAATATTACTTTCATATTGCTTTCTTTAACTTTTTACATTTTATCTTAAGTCTGGCTTTTTGTGGTGATCCTGCTAAGGACACATTCACAGTCTTGTAGTCTGACAGGTGTGAACAGTACAATCATATTTGAGTTGCCAATAAATAACTGTGGTCCATCAGTCTGCTTCCAAGTGAATCCTGCTTGTGTTTGCTGCTAAGGCGCTTTTATAATATTCTGCACTTAACAAAGGGATATCTGTTGCTGATAACTATAATTAGTAACTGCCACTAATAATGCATATAAGCAATACCAATAAAAACCAAAGATTTTGTCACATAGACCACAGAACATATTTAAATCATGTGGACTAGGTATTGCCAACCTCTTGGGTTACATTTAAGCTCACACAAAATCAAACTTAAATACGCAGAGATCAAGTAATGTTTACTTTTAATAGTCTTGTTTTGATACTTCTAGATATTAGTATTTATCTATTTTATACATGAATTAGAACTGCAGTGAGCTGGGCTGACCTGAGCTGGACTGAGATGAGAAGGACTGGCCTGAGCGGGACTGACCTGAGCTGGACTAGGATGTGTCAGGGTGAACTGGAATGAGATGAGAAGGACTGGCCTGAGCGGGACTGACCTGAGCGGGACTGACCTGAGCTGGATTAGGATGTGTCAGGGTGAACTGGAATGAGCTGGACTAACCTGAGCTGAGCTGGACTGAGGGTGAAAAGGACTGGCCTGAGCTGGACTGAGATGAACAGGGTTGAAATGAGCTGAACTGGCCTGAGCTGGATATAACTGTGTTGGGGCGAACTGGGTTGGGTTGAGCCGAATGTCTATGTGGAGGCTGAGCCGTATCAGGCCATCCAGTGTTCCTGGAAGCTCAACCTGGGACAGGTTGTCTTTCAGGTGAGGGGCCAGACCCTCATGGTACTTGGACCAAAAAACTGCATCACTCCATGAACCACAGACCGTCAGGGTGCGGCCGGATAGAGCTGGGGAAACGCCCACATAGGGAACATACAAAGTCCAAGCACGACCTCTAGCGGCATGACATTTTTAACCATCCCAAGACACGCTTTCTTTGTGTTCTCTGGACAGTACAAAGACATTTATATACAGCTATATTTTATATGGAAATGTAGCTGAATTTATGATAATACGTATGCTACAGAATTAGTAAATTATAACTAAAAAAAAATATTGCCATATTGTAAAAAAAAAAAAAATTGTGGGGATTTCCATGTAAAATGATCAGTTATGTTCTCAGAAATAATCTGCGTGAGGCTGATTCTGCAACTGCTTACAAGGTTTTTATGATCAACCATCCATTCAGTAGTTGGGAAAATATCATTGTCATAAATGTCTTACCATTTGTATATATTTTTTATATATTTTATATATGGCATGGCACATAGAAACATAGAGAGCATTGTTTGCACAGTTAACTGAGGAACCACAACTTCCTAGAAGGCCCAGTTTTCAAATTGTTTAGTTTTTCTCCCTGCTTCAGTCAATTTTTTTTTCTTATTTCAACAGGGGCCTAGTGGTTAGGGCGCTTGCTCTGCGATCAGAAAGCTGTGGGTTCGATTCCCAAGACTAATAAGCACCTCTGAGGTTCCCTGAGCAAGGTACCGTCCCCACACACTGCTCCCTGGGCGTCGTGTTCCTGGCTGCCCATTTCTTCACTTGGTGAATGGGTTAAATGCAGAGGTGGTGCTCACACTGTGTGCTGTGGTGTGTTCACGTATGACAGAATGGTCACATTCACTTACCACATATATGTGCACAAAGAACGGTGGTAGAATGAAATGTACAAGTGTTTGATGAGGTGGATGTCCACAGAGATTTTATATTATCATGTGCCTGCAGGAAATGATAGTTTTATCTATAGTATCATTCTTGTTCAGTGATACTTTTATGAAATATAACATTGTGGTGGATGAAAAATCAAAATATCATAAACTACCTTTCCCTAATTCTATGTATTCTCAGAAACTTTTATACCTTTCTTGTTATTTTCTTTATTTTTCCAGTATATACACTGGGACATTATCTTCAGTCAATATGTATAGTCTCTGAAGGTCTATATCAAGTCTTCCACTATACACGCTAAAGCCATCATGGCTGGAAAAAGCCAAAGATTCCCCAAGGCTGTAACTATGATTGAGAGAGGGTACTTTCCTCTTTCATGCAACATTATTTATATTTTTAATGATTCCTCCACTGTGTATCTCTACTCCTCTCAAGGCTGCTTGTGAAAAATTCATATTTTAAATGCTCTCCCTGTAAAGATAGGTGCCATCGCTCATCTGCTGACATGTTTAGTGTGGGTGGAGAGGAGAGGGGTTGCCAACAGAGTGGAGCGCACTGCCAGGCCAGTATCCTCCCTTAACACAGTCAGAGAACTTTTATTAAATAACTTTAAATATTAATGCTGTCCTCTGGCTATGTTTGCTCACTGTACCATAATCTCCCAATCTTTCAACCGTTTTTTCTTGTGTCTCCTCCAAGGCACTGAAGTACTTAAAAACATTCTTAAAAACAGTTGTTCCTTCCAAGAAAAAATATTATATATACATACATACATACATACATACATA
>JBBPCW010000127.1:5878594-5893719 GCA_037974425.1 Phenacogrammus interruptus
TCAGGCGAAAACCAAAGTTACATCCCCCCCCCCCCCCCCCCCCCCAACAGTAATTTGTTTATATATGTCCTGAACTTAGTTCACCTATTGTAGACTTGCTTATAACCAACAGACTTTTATGAGTAACTCATTTGAGCAACACATAATAAAAAGAAATATAATTATATATTAAAAGAAATACTACCTCTCTCCACTCAACTAAACTCTTGGTGGTATATCAGTAATTAATCATACTTTGTTTACATGAACTCAAAGCACACCAGAGAAAGTAGTTCATACAAATGACCACATTAATTAGAATAAAGTTTTTCTAACGCACATCTAAAGAAACAACAGGTACCGCTGTTGATCTGTCCAATACTTCCCTACTGAAAACAATTACTCTGCTTCCCCCATGAGGCTTAAATAAACACTGTGAGGCAGAGAGCAAAGCACAGAGAGAGAGAGAGAGAGAAGGAGAGACAGAGACAGAGAGAGAGAGAGAGAGAGAGAGAGAGAGAGAGAGAGAGCTGGGTTGTATCTCTACAGCTTTCCATTTCATTTCACTGCACTCAGCAAACAGAAGTTTAATCTGTTTTCTGCATAATTGCTCATGTCATGGACATGACTTGCTCCTCTAAATTTCACTCAGCAATCGGTGACTCTTCAAAAGCACTCAAATGCAATTCAAATGTTTGAGATATGCAGAGAAAAATGAACATGTTTATTAACTACATGGCTACCTCAGTCAAATAGGTTTATTCTGTTTGTTCAAATGTGTATCAAAAGATATTTTAGAGAAGCACAAATTTGGTTCTTCTACAAATTTGAAATGTAGAAGAATGCATGTGAAAATCTTAAGAAAAAAAATGCTATCTATCCATTTAACTGACCTAAAGATTATTTATTAAAAAATAATTTGTTTCTAAAATTTGCATTTTTGTGTACTGTATGTAATGGCGTTTAGAGTGCAACAGCCTCAGATGATATAAGGTAGTGCGGCGAGTGGGGGGTTGTTGATGATTGGGGAGCACCTTCTTCAGGCATCATACGCTCCCATAGATGTTCAAAATTACTCTAAATTAACCGACAACACCACCATGGGAATTTCACCCAAAGAATATAACAATTTTTGGTCTATAAACCAATAATTTGGAGAACATGCAAGTTCATTACCTAGGAGGCAGGAGACGTGGTTCCATCCACCGTGGTTCCAATTAGTTTGATATACTTTAAAAATAAGAAACAATAAAACCATGCAAAGTTATAAATAGTAGGGCAATTAAATAAAAATAAAAACAAACCCAAGGAGCTGGGATTCGGTGAGGTGGGCCCACAAAGCCTGGATCACCACAAAAGAACACCCACACTCGTGCACACACATGGAACCAAAATCACAGGGTTGAAACACAGCACACCAAAGGAAACTCCACAATCATCGAAGGACCGCCACCCAAGGTACCCAGCTCCTGAAAACAACAACCAAAACAAAGTTATGACACAATAAACCAACAAGACATATTAAGTAACCAAAGCAAAACCCAAGTAACACTAATGCCCTACACACACTATAAAATCCATGTTTAAAATACACCAATGGTTAAACCAAGCAGCATAAGGCAAGGTAATTGCCTGTGCCAACAGAGGCACCACAGTTCCCATCCTAAAAGGCAAAGCAGCTCCATCTTAGAGGCAAAGCAGTTAAAAGGTAGAGAGACACAGCCGTTCCCTCTTAGAGGCAAAGCAGCTCCATCTTAGAGGCAAAGCAGTTAAAAGGTAGAGAGACACAGCCGTTCCCTCTTAGAGGCAAAGCAGCTCCATCTTACAGGCAAAGCAGCTCTATCTTAGAGGCAAAGCAGTTAAAATGTAGAGAGACACAGCAGTTCCATCTTAGAGGCAAAGCAGTTAAAATGTAGAGAGACACAGCAGTTCCATCTTGAAGGCAAAGCAGTTCCATCTTAGAGGCAAAGTAGCAGTGTTCCATGCATGTGTACGTTAGCCCCAGTCCACCTTAACGTGGAGAGCGCCAACTACGAGCTGAGCCCGTCAAACCATGGAAGCCAGCATGAAGAGAAATCAGCAGTCTTACACCTGCTTCACGACTTCCTATAGCAAAACCCCATTAGAAACTATTGGTAAGAATGTACAGCAAAATAGAGCGACCCACTAACCTCAATCAGCAGTAGCAGCCACTACTGGGAGGGGAGAAGCCACAGCAAGGGCAAGAGATACCTGTAAAAGATAAGCCACGACCATCTAAGCAACTTAAACCCCAATCACGGAAACTTGGCAATTTGAGTTTTTTGCTTACCTGTACATGCTGTAAGAGCAAGGTGCACCAAACAGGAAATGGCCACACAACAGGAAGGGAAGAGCCTAAGGGAGCACTCTATTTATAGAGTATAACGGTATGTAATGGTGATTAGATAAATCACCTGGGCCCAACAACCACAACAGGCAACCTATATCATGCTACAGTAGCATTACTACTTTCTACTTGAATTCTGATAGAATGTTCTAGTACAAAATGTTTGTATTAGCTCAGTTTACTGAAATGTTGGCTGCGTTCAGTCTCCTGCTCAGTGAGATAATTGCTTCATGGTTATTTTAGATACTTCAGAAATATTGTTTGTTTTTAACAAATCTTGGAATGTAAATGTGCTACTATACCCGACCACCCCCATGGCTTGTTCTGTAAGACCTGATGGTAAAATTGTGGTTTTTGTTTGTTACTGTGAGAAATTTCAGGGGGATAGTAGGGAAATGTTTCTCTTTGTTTGTCAACGAAAGTGGCTTTTTCAAAAAAAAGTCCCACACCACAACAACTGTCAACTGTGTGTGTGGGCGGTACCTAGCTCATTGGTGCCACTAGCAGTCCTGGGATTCGGACCCAAAGCCTTTCGATTGCGGGGTCAACTACTTAACCACTAGTCCACCAGCTGACCACCAGCTGTTATGGCTGAACCCATAATGGTACTTTTTATGGTTCATCCATTGATTTACACTTTTAAAAATCATTTTTCAAAATTTTACAAGTACTTTTGCTTCAAAAGTAGATAGTTACTAACTATTTAGCACAATGAGTGATCGTATAATTATCTTACATTTGATGCAAGTGTAGCAGCAGCTCTCAAATATAGCACAAGTGCATCTATAGGCTTTACGTGATTTATCTTATTTCATTGCAGCACAAATGAACCCAAAAAATCTCTAATTATACATTCCTTCCAAACTGTTAAACAATGAAAGCAGTAACTTTACTTTGTCTGCTAAAAAGATCATCTGTAAAAGAGCATGTTGCAGTTGTTTAGGGCATTGCTGATGTTCCCTTTTATGCAGTGTTACCAATTCATAAAAAGGACTTTAGATTTTTGTTGTGGTGGGAGCAAAAGTGTAATAAAACAATCATATCCAAAGTATATACAGTTGTACACAATAGTGTGTATTTTGCCATGTCCTACATAACTATGAGCAGATTTAGATGAATAGAGTAGAGAATTTAGTAGAGATGAATGATAATCCTATAAAGCATCTTCTCACGCAGGTGCTCTCAGTACGGCTTAGTGTTTTGTGCGGCGCCTACAAGGTAGTGGCTTCCACCCTTAGAGTGGCATAAATCTAGCAGCAGGGTCTTGGTGCCCAGCCACAGCTGTCTGCCTGTCTGTGATGACTAAACACCTCTGTGTTCCTCTCAGCATGGCTCCAGGCACCAAGACTCACTTCTCACCACAAACACACCAGGGTGAGCTGTCACACATTCACCTTCAGATCAGACTGAGGCCAAGGTCAAGAAAGAAAAAAAAAATGTCTGTCAACATAATTATTATACAAAAAGTTCCTGTAGATCAGACAGAATCTTGTTTCTCATTATGTCTGTGAGCTGTTACAGTCAGTTATATTTGTAATTTGGTAATCTATTCATTATTTTAATATAAGCCAAACAATTACAATGGAAACTGGAAAAAAAAACAAAAAACGTTAATAGTGTTGTAAAGAATTAAAAATACTTTATTGGGGAAAAACGTTTAACAAGCCAAAAATCCAGTTGTAATTCGCACACAGACATTTTCACTAACTGATAATGAATACTTTATTGTTCAAGGTTTTAGTTTTAATTCTTCAAAATTTTAATTCTTCTTTTTCAAAGAAAAGTTTAATCGTTGCAGCTCCAGTATCACTAGTTTTAGAAGTCCTGTTTGCACAGTCAGATTCCATGGAGTTACAAAGGTCATCTAGAGTTTATAAAAATACCTCATGGCTCTTTGGATACCAAAGACTTGGTGCTACCTAATATTTATTTTATATATGCCCTGGCTATGTTTGCACCCAACTTCTGTAGCCATGTCACATTTCATAAAAGTGCAGATTGGCACAGATGGTTTATGCAAGCACTCTCTTGTCCCTAAATGTCCTATGGCTTTTCCCTAAAGATACAAAACAAATAGTGCATTCATAAACCTTTTAAAGTTGTTTTACTGTGTCTTCCACTAATTAAACCTTGAATTTGTCTGAAACAGTCAAGGTCAACATTTTATTTTACAAAGCATCTTTACAGAATTGAGGTGTGCAAGTCAAAGGTGACGGAGGTGAGAAAACGCTTTCTGAAGCTGCAGGAAGAAATCTTAAGAGGAATCAAGATTCAAAAGGGAAACCCATGTTCCTCTGGTTGAAAAAAGATCTGTCCCTCTGAACAATAGAAGACTTTTGTCTACAGACTTAATCACTGCAAAATATTTAGCACTCAATGGCTACGAGTAGTGTTAGTAGTATTCAGGAGTCAGTAGTCAGTAATGATAGTTTTTGATGAATTCGTGTGAGGACTAGTTTGAGAGTCGCTAGGCCACAGCAAACAGGAATAACAATCTCCAGACCTTTGGGCAGGAATTGCCATTATGGCAATTGCATGTGGGTGGTCACTCCAAATCAGCCAGTTTTGAGGATCTGGTGGTAACCTGGAGCCCTGATGGTGGTCAGCCAGGGTAGACGAATGGGCAGTGGTTAAAAAGACAAGTTAAAAAGGTAAATAGTGCTGGTATTGCTAGCTACAGCAGCCTAACGAGAAAGGGCAAAGCATACATGAGAGCACATGAGAGAATTTTCTATGCCCATAACCTTCCAACTCTACACTCTTCATATATCAGCAAAAGTTATTAAGGAAAGTTTAACCAAAAATGTTCGTTTTTAAACTAGAAATTTCAAGGCTGGGGGCTTTATATAAAAATGCTCTTTGGTGTGTGCTAATGATTGCCCAATTAAACTTACAAACTGAAATGGGTCAATCAGGTATGATCTAAACCAAGATAAGACTATTCCCATGACCCCGACTAGATTTTCTAGTTGTAGGAAAACTCAATTTATAGATTCTCCACCAGAATATATGTAGGAATCAGTTTGGGGCTGATTCACCTCTATATTCATTAAAATGTGTAAGGAAATTTAGCTTAGTTGATTTATTCTCCACCAGAATATATGTAGGGACTGGCTTAGGCTGATTCACCATTATATTCGTTAATTGATTAGTTAATAATCAATTATTGTTTTCTATTAAACAGGGTTATTAAAATATCAGTGTGGACTACTGCAGACAGAATACAATAATTAACCTTATATAGTTATTCTTCATTGTGCTGTTAAAAAGAGTTTTACTTGAATAGGGGGATAATTTTAAGAGCCTAGGTTGCATTACCTCAGTGGAAGAAGGGAATTCACCTTTCTGAACAAGAAAAAGAATCACTGGTCATGCTAAGACACCATTTATTTACACAAGACAAACATAAAACACACAAACACAAAGTGGGATGAACATGAAAAATTATGGGATAATGGTATTGATAAGCTTAGTTACTGAAGTTACTGAAAGTCCCTGAACAAGCTTCATGGAACACACAAATACAACTCAGTAATCAGAAATAATTTAAGCAACCTTGCACCAAATTAACAAAATAGGGAAGAACCGTATACATATTCAATGATTTGGAGTGTCAGGAGAGTTGAGGTCAAGTTTCAAAGGAGATGGCCCCACAGAGAATGAGGGGGTGCGCTCCTGATCCTCCACCATTCACAGCTTGGCCAATCACAAGGCCAGATTAGTCAAAGGAGGTTCTCTCTCCCTTGGGTCCTCAGGGCTTTTCTACCATTTGATGTTGGTAGAAAAGTTTCATAACTGTCATGTCGGGCTGAGGGGAGATAGACACAGCAGCATGCAACCAGATATAAGAGTAAGAACAGTTTATTGATAACAAAAAGAGCTTAATGTTCAAAACAAAACACTTTCAATTCCTGAGGAGCCTTTTCTTTGAAGAGTCTCTCTACTCCTTGATGATCTTCAGTCCTTGTGATTTCCTAATATCCCGCCTCCGTCTACTATACACAGACGGGTCCTTACTGTCCTCTGTTCATCACCAGGACCTCCTTAGAGAAACAGGCTTTTCACACTGCCACACGTTACTCCTGTTTAGAACACAGAAGAGAAAGAGAGGGAGAGTTTATAGATGGAACACACTGCCAGAGAACGTGTCACTCGTCTCTCAATCGCTCGAGTCCTCTTCCTCTGCTCGTGGGAACGAACTAAGCCTTCAGTCCAGTTGTCTTTTCCTGCATTGGAGGAGAATCCCACATACAGTTCCCAACTCACTCACACCAGACTCACACAGCACAGCTCAAACCACAGGGTGATACATTTTCTTGAGTCAGAACGACTGCACATAACCTTGATACATTTTCTCCTCCTATGGTGCTTCTTCACCGTTCCCTCCAGCTCACAATACAGAATCCCAATGAGCTTGGTGGCCATGAACCGAGTCTCTGGCTCACCTGCATCCATTCATTCTGTCACACATTCAGCTACTAACGAGCACACCAGCAGCCCTTCATTCTCACTCAGACTCACGCACCTCGAATCCAGAGCCCTAACCTCTAGTACTCAGGTGACCTGCTTCTCCTCTGATGAGTCAACGGTTCCCCAGACGTCACAATAACTTTCATATCGATAATAAAACTGCAGGGATGTCTCTGCCTCTCTTCCTGAGGCATTCAGCATGGAGCATGTGATGGGGTTAAATTGGTGTGTGTGTGTGTGTGGGTGTGTGTGTGTGTGTGTGTGTGTATGTGCCTGGCAGGAGGTTTGAGAGAGGGTCATTGTAAAAGGGGGTTGACCTTTTCATCTTAATAAACACAAGTTCCATTGTTAAGTCCTTTAAGTGATCATAAAATGTCCTTCCCCCATCAGTCCTTCCTTCGCAACCAAGGCTGTTTTCAATCATCCGTCCAAAGAATTGAGCAATCTGTGGCCCTTATATGAATCAGAATTTTCTTATCCTACATATTCTAATATAATTGATTGGTCTATGGTATCAAATGTCCCACTAAGGTTGGGCAACACCAACATAGATTTAAAATGGATTGCAGATGCTGATCCAAGCAAGGCATTTATTGTGAAAAAGAAATGCAGAACAGATGTTGACAATCAGGTGAGTGGGAGAAATCAAAACAAGAAGGAAAACAAAGGGAGAGGGAAGAACTAGGCTCAGCACTTCAGTGAAAGGGCTGCCAGGGTGTCATGATGGGCAGAGATGACTGACCGGACACACCTAACACAACCTTGTCGCGTGGCGGAAGAGCTCTAGCGTGACAGGCACAGGAGAGCGGGTGAACCACGTGTTTTAATCTGAGAACACTCCAAGCGGAGTTGAGGGTCGCACCAAACGAACCCTCGTCCTCACTAACACACACAGGTATAGATGGGGTTAGCTACGCGGAGCGGGAGTACTCATGGAACCGGTACTGAGCTTTGACTGGGGACACGTCTGACTGAAGCATGGGACTTCAATGTCTGTGTGAGTGACTACCACCTGTTTCTTCCTTTTATACCTGGCGTGCAGTCATTTCCGGTGCCCTTTGACTGCACGCGACCCGGTGTGTTTGACACAGGGGTATGGCATGCAAGACAAGGCATCTCTGGAGATGCATATTTCAAAGAAGCTGGCCCAGAGGAGGGGTAGCAGAGACTGGTGACAGAAGACTTGGAGAAGGGAAAGCCACCTGTGGGGAACAATGGAACTCAGAGGTCTGCGATAAGGGACACAGGAACTAGGTAGCTGATGGCAAAGGATCATGGGATTTCAAGCCTAGTGGGAGACCATGAAACTGGACACAGGGTACAGGAGTGCTGGCTACTATGAAACTGGAGGAGTGAGAATTTATTCAGGACCTGGATATATGGGTGCCGGTGACAAGAATCCAGGAGACAAGAGTGCTTGCAACAAGGAAACAGAAAGCAGGGTTGCTGGCGACTAGGAACGAGGAGACTGGTGAGCTGGGCAGAAAGTTCTTCAGGGGGATTAGGGATTGGTTGCTTAGCAAACTATAGATTCAGGCTCCAGAGGACGTTTTGGCATCTGGCTGGATCTCTTCTGTACTGCTTTTGTAAGTAGGCATAGATCAGGTTGATCCTGTGCGTACTGGTGTATGAAGGGTGTGAAGCTGCACACACTTGAGTGACGGTAGGTTTAGGGGTGCATGACTGTGTTATTCTGTAATATTCATATACAGAAAAAAATTCCAGAAGACTCCTTGAAGCCCACCATAGTGGAGAGGAAGGAAGCCTAAGAAGTTAGTTTCCCCCACTTAAGGATTAAATAAATAGTGTGAATGCATTAGTGAGTAGACCTCATAACATTCTTAGTAGAGCCTTCAGTATCTATATTTGAAGCATACAGAGATTTCAGTGGATTGTGTTCTTTTTCAAAGTGGATATTAAAATCGCTAAGAACTCTTACTTAATCCCTGTGTACTGCCAGGTTTGCTAAGAACACTCTCATAAAAACATAGGAACATAGACCATCTACTTCTTATACACAGTGTTCAAAGTCATGAGAATGGCCTTATTTAGTGCAACAGACTCATCTGGTGTATTCTGATCAGTGATTATTTCATTTAAAACAGCAGCTTTACGAGTGAGCACTATTATGTTAAGCCGTTACAGATTTAGATCACACTGAATTTGCTAGCTGTTACACAAAATATTAATTAAATAATAAAACTCAACTCAACTCTGTTTAGATTGGGGGACAGACACAGTCTTGATAGAGTGTAGTCAAGATGCTGACTCAGACCAGACTTGCCCTCAAATACAATCCAGTTCTCAATAAACTTGTTTGTGGGACATCCAACAATTCAGTGCCTCAATCCCTACTGTAGGCCTCAGAGCAATCGGGATGAGACAGAGCCCATTATAGCATTGGGCATTGTCTGGGCTAATTCACACACCTCTTTAATGTTATTCTTAGTAACCTCTTACTGCTGCAGACGTATGTCATTGACCCCTAAATGAAACACTATGCTATCATTCCTATGGCTAGCTAACAGCAGATACCCTGCAATATCCAGCTCCCAATTTTCAGCTAACAATAGCTGGTGCTTGAGCACCTAAAGGAGTAGCTAATTTCACTTGTTGAATAATTGAATCACATATAACCAGTGCACTTTAATAGCCTTCAAGCCCTGATTAAAGTCTGGATGCAAACCTCTGACTGAGAAACTTCCTCCATCAGTCAAAAGTAAGTGACACTTCTGACAAATAAAATCTACAGCGATGGGGAAAGAAGATGAACTAAACATACAGCACTCAGAGTAGAATGGAGGTCAGCACCCTCCATACTTAATTTATGTTGCTCACTGGATAAATCAGGAATTAAAAAAAAGGTATTCAATCTTTCATTCAGTGACAGTTTATATTAAGTCAATGTGAAGTAGGTCCTGATGAATAAAACAAAACTACAATTCTATTATTAATTGCATAAACATGTTATAAGCTTAACAGAGAAACATATGTTTGCATCTTACATCGAGTCAATCCCTTCCTTGTTAGATTATTATATATCAACAGCTGTTGAGCTTGTGACCTGCATGATTTCTGCAGAGGACATGCTTTGCTTTCTCTCTGCTTGTTTGTGGTGCCCTTAATTAATATGTCTGTCTGTTTTCCAGCCCACGGGCAAAGAGATCAGAAGAGCTTCTAACGAGCCCCTCTTTGTAGCTCATTTTGGCTCTAATGATTAAGGTTATTTTAAAATCAACACAGGATTTAAATATAAAGACCCATACAACCATACAGCATGAATATTGCTGAAAATACTCTCTTTTCGATATCTTTACAATAGCAATTTAACCTTTTTTTAGAAAATTATTAATTATTCATAGCATTGGGATACCTGGAAAGAGATTGAACTCGGGGGGGGACTACATCTTCTCTATATAATGTTTTTCTGCTGATTCTTGGCCTATAAACATTAGTCTCAAACACTCTAAAGGAGAGGGGTTTATGAAGTTTGATCATGCTGTAAATCCAGGAGATGCAATCACTCAAAGGGTCAATATTCACGATCATCTTATAAAACTTGAGCACCAAAAGTTGCAAGGGATTGACTGCAGGCTGTTCAGATGCTTGTGGAAAAGTTGTGCTGTGACTTCAATATTTCATAACTTAAAATATGACACCTTGTGTCTCTGAAAATGATTTTCCCAAGGTAGGAAACACATTCTTGTCTTAATATAACACAATTTTTCTACAA
The DNA here is from genome assembly GCA_037974425.1 of Phenacogrammus interruptus. Classification (NCBI taxonomy): domain Eukaryota; kingdom Metazoa; phylum Chordata; class Actinopteri; order Characiformes; family Alestidae; genus Phenacogrammus; species Phenacogrammus interruptus. The sequence goes on from JBBPCW010000127.1 coordinate 5,889,145, forward strand.
TTGAGTTGGCATGAATCAGACATTTTCAAACTGGTATTAAAAAATTCTTTCCAGACAGCATTCTGAAAATTCCACCACTCACTCACCAAAATTATTTTGTTAATTCAATTATTCATACTGCAGTGCATTGAAGAAGATGACAAATAGACTTTTATAATGATGATGGATTTGGCAATAATGCTTTGCGGAAATTATTCAGTCTGCATGAGAAAAAAGGGGCTATTTATGAAAGATTATAATTAAATTAACTCTAAGCTTTTGGCTTTTTGGCAGCCCTTTATTGTATTGGTTATTATTTAGCATTAGCCACTGAACATATAACAGATAATGAATTTGGAAAACATGAATAAGCAAAAAACGGCACATTTGTACCCACATTTTTGAAACAGAATTCACAATTAAATTTACTGCATGTGAAAAATACTTTGAATGTGCAGCCTAAATGTTATTCTCTGGAAGATAATGCCTGATATCTGGAAAAAATTAACGGAAAACGGAAACGGAAATATCTAGACAGGCTTGTCATGTGGTTCATACATGTGCTTGCACAGTGACCCACAAATATGAACCTGACTCTGCCAACAGCAGGACATATGTGTGGCTAATCTCAGTGAATAGTGTATGCAGCGATGGTCTGACTCTGGAATTAAGTGCCTATTTACTCTCATTCATCAAACTGTTTGTCTGCTTCCAAATGTTTGCTGATGGATTGAAGCAATGGATCCTTTCCAGCTCTTTTCCACATGATTAGATGGAACTAATTATTCTCACACTAAGTCTGGAATAAACTAATTACTTTCCTCTTAATGAAGAGAGAAAAAAATCCTGCAAGTGCTCCATCTAGCACCCCTCATTCTCTCTGGCACCCCTCAAACATTTAATGAGCATCCAGAAAAACTGTATGGCCTACAAATAAACAAAATATGCATGTGCTGAACAGCAACTGCAATCCGTTGAACAACACATTTGTTTTACCTAAGGGAGAGAGTAACACATTGTTGTTAATTGTTGGATTGATTAACGAGTGTAATTAAACAAGGAAAGGGATTAATGATTGTGGTAAAGCATATGGGGGGGGGTGGTACTGATGTAATTATGATACAAATCACCAGCATAAAAATGAAAACAGGATTAGGTCGGGTTATTGGCAAACGGGAAGAAGCTGACCTCCTTATTGTCCACTTCTGTCTAATTTACAGTGACTGCTATACACTATTAAACTATATATTTCGTTTTTTTTCTTATTTGAAGCAATGCCAGAGAAGAACCACTTTCAGTTTCCTAATTCAGTGGATGATTATTTAAGGAACCGTTTTTATGACATTATAATAAGACATGCAAGAACAATATGTAATGGTTCAAAACCTATTAAACATTTTCCTACAAGAATGTAAGCCCTTATGGTTAATCCTTAATGCCTGGACAGTTTGCACAGCTTTATTCTTGGTTTCAGAATGATCTAACCTACAGAAATAATGCACTTATCACAACAATCAGAAGAATTTACCCTGTTTGCCAATAGCACCTTTGTGAAGGAGTGATTCAAGCCAATATCCACTCCCTACCGTTTCATTACATCTTTGGGTTTTTATACGTAGTCATCACATACTACACACTTTTTTCTACAACAGTAACCTCTGCAGTAGAAATCTCAGTAACCTATCCCAGCTACCTTTTCCTCCACAGCCTTCTATATTGGTTTATGAGGGTCTGTGGAACTGCCAATCCGTCTGCCAATCTCTGGACTGGCATCGCTTCACTCATTTTACTTTCTAGCCCTCACCGAGACCTGGATCACCAGAGAACTCAACTACTCCAACAGCCCTCTCCTCTGCCTCCTCTGCCCTCCTCCCACAATCCCACAGGTTTGCCTTTCTCAAGTACATGGCATTTCATGCTTTGAATTCCACTTTGTTATTGTAACACACCCGACTAAACACCATATCATTGTTCTTTATCGCCCACCTGGTCCTCTAGGTACCTAGACAACTGGGCATCCTTCTGAGTTCATTTCCAGATCATGACTTACCACTCATCCTCCTTTGCGAATTCAATCTCCCAAGTGACAAGATGCAGACCTGCGGACTCATGAGGCTCCTGTCATCTTTCGGTCTGTCCCTCAGTGAGTCTCCTCCAACTCACAAAGCAGGCAACACTCTTGATTTAGTATCCACCAGATCACTTCCCATGTTCAACATACTATCTACTCCTCTATTCCCTTTTCAGTCCTCTCCATCTCTTCCCCTGCATACAGTACCTACATCTACCAGAAGAAATCTCTCCTCTCTAACTTTGTTAAGAACAGTGACCTCATCTCTTATTGCTCTCTCTTATCTAATTTTGCAAATGATGTAACTTCTGCTAAGTCTTCCTTCTTCAGAACCAAATTTGAAAAATCTGCGTCTTACCCTCTCAAGCTCTTTGCCACCTTTTCATACCTTCTCAAATATCCTTATCTCCCTGTATCTCCAGATCTCTTACCAGAAGACTTGCAAAGATCCTTTCCTCCAACCACCATACTTCCTGCCACACTGAGACCCAGTTTCATGCCTTCTCGCTGCTCTCTTCTGAGGAAGTGTCACTACTCCTGGCATCCAGCAAACCTCCGCTCGACCATCTCCTATCGAACACACTTCAGATGATGTCATCAGATCTCATCCCGCACATGGCCTACATCTGCCTTCAAGTCTACTGTGGTCACACCGATTCTGAAGAAACCTTCGCTGGACTCATCAGACGTCAACAACTACAGACCGGTATCCCTTCTCACTTCCCTTTCCAAAGTCTTGGAACTAACTTGCTGTTTATTACCAAATCAATTTGTTTCTCTCTCAAGACAGGCTTCTGGAGCCCCACCAGTCCGGGTTTGAGATGGCACACTCCACTGAAACTGCTCTACTTGCCGTCTCAGAAGAAATTAATGCAGCAAGATCAGCCAACCTGTCTTCTGCTCTGATTCTCCTTGATCTCTCTGCTGCCTTCAACACCAGATCAATCACCAGATCCTCCTCACCACTCTCTCCAACCTTGGGATTTCGGGCACAGAATGGCACTAATTTGTATCCTACCTCGATAAATGGAGCTACCAGGTAGCATGGCAAGGCACACAGTCTGCTCCTCGTAGACTATCCGCTAGTGGTCCACAGGGCTCGGTCTTAGGACCATTTCTCTTTTTTCTATATATAATGGTTCTCTTGGGGATGTAATTGCCTCATAAGGCTTTTCCTACCACTTTTACGCGGATGTTATGCAATTTATTCTCTCTTTCCCTTCCAGCGACTACCAGGCCCAAACCCGACATCTCCTCTTGGATGGTGGCCCACCACCACAAACTGAACCCCAGCAAGTCAATCACCAAGCCACAATCTCATTGTTTCTACTGGGAACTCTTTGTGGGGACAAAGTTCACACACACCACAATATTACTAAGGAAGCTTTACAGGCTCCCTGTGGCTGCTCGCATTAAGTTCAAATCTTTAACACTTGTTTCAAGGCCAGGAATTGACTTACACCCCCATACATATCAGCATTAATCAAGCAGCATGTCACTTCTTGTCAGGAGGAAGGCACTCAAGAGGAAGGTATGTGTCAAGACCCTTCTCTTTCTTGAACCCCCAGTGCTGGAATGAACTCCCTCTTCCGATCAGATCTGTGGAGTCCCTCACTGTCTTCAAGCATCTGACGACCCACCTCTTCAAGGACCAGCTATGCCTCTTATTTCAGCTTATTTATATATTGTTCCCCATTTTCATTTTACAGGAGTTATTAGGTGTACTTAGTCTGCAGTAACTTGGTTGAATAGCAGACATTGATTTAAGTATAGCTTTACAGGTTTGAGGAACATATGTGGACTACTTGAGCACTGATGTACGTCACTCTGGATAGGAGCATGCAAATCTATCTTTTATTGTTTCAATTTTCCTTTTGATGTGCTATCTGTCACTGTTAAAATGAACCTACCATTAAAATTATACTGTTTTGAGACTTTTAATTTCTTTGTCATTAGACAAATTTACAAAATAAGCGAGGGGTCAAATAATTATTTCCTCCACTGTAAATGCTGTAAATGTAAATGTAAGGCATAACACATTTAGTATGTGCATTTGTTTGAGTCTGGAAGGGGACCATGGGCTCTGTCCAATAATTAACTCTGGGCCCTGTTCCATTTTGACTATTTGATTTTTGCAGTTTAACAGGAGAATATACACATATACCACAAAAATATACACATTTATGATCATTTAAGGTATTATTTAGTATTAACAGCTTAATCTGAGAGTTATAAAAAGCATTTCTGAACAACATATTGTGGCGACCGTTGGAGGAAGGCGACACACACATTCCGAGAATTCTTTTTCTTTGTCTTTATTTGCACCAACACCAAGCACACAGCATCCCCCACAGCCACGGCCTGCACTCTTTCTCTCAGTCCTTTTCTCTCTTTCCCCAGTCCGCACTGCTCCAAACCCGAACTCCCACCGCGACCCTCTGCGCCAATCACCGCCCTCCCCCGATATCCCCCCAACAAACCCGCCAGTCGCCATGGCGACGCCCCCCCACCAGTCACGTACACCC
>JBBPCW010000127.1:5893819-5905168 GCA_037974425.1 Phenacogrammus interruptus
CACACACACACACACACACACACACACACACACACACACACACACACACACACACACACACACACACACACAGGTGCAGTGATTGTATGTGAAGGGGTAGCATTGCTGCTACCTGCTTGATTTATTTGTGTAATTAAGCAGGAGCATGTCTGACACACAGACACATTATCGATCAGACCTGCCTGGAGAGGGGATAAGTGGGTGTGAGGGCATTGCTGAGGAGATGGCTATCGCTCCAGATCAATCTCCTTACACATTTACTTTTACGATCAATGTTCCAAGAGCTCTGTCATACACTGCATCTTGTTTGTCTGTGTATATATATTGTGTCCACAAACAAATCAGCAGGTGGGATGTTTTTTGTTTGTGATAGCGGTAGCAGTTTGTATATAGAGAGTACTTTTTTAAAATGTGAGCTTGTAGGTAATCCAATCTCAGCACACATCGTTGAGATCGGCTTATTAGTTCTCTGAGGAGGTGCTGGGGAGATTGAAAGGAAGGTTGGGCATATTGACAAATCAATGTGTCACTTCTTAGTCCCTCAAGTGAGTGTAAGAGGCTAGCTCACATTCAAGGGTCATGAAAGTGTAGCTAGTGATCATCACTGTTCAAATAAAACCAAAAAACCCATCCATTGCACCCATTATTTTCAGTTTTCATTTTCCAGTATCTGCACACAGTATGAGAACATATTATGAGGAATGGACCAATAGAAATTGTCCACATTTACTTTGAATAGAGTCTGTTAACATTAACTGTACATACATACTGAATCAGGCACTGATACTAACATTATGAAAATGTATATATCAGCAAGACATGAAAAATAAATACATAAATACATATTTAAAAAATAAATACATAAATGCATATTTAAGTAACTTCCTCCAGGATCAAAAATGTTTTCTGATTCTGATTCAGATTTGGGCTCTACAAACAAATGTGATAGTTGTTGGGTCGGGGCAGCTGATGGCCTAGTGATTAAGGCATTTGCCCTGCGATCAGAAAGTCCGGGTTCGATTCCCAAGACCGCTAGGCACCACTGAGGTACCACTGAGGTACCCTGAGCAAGGTACCGTCCCCACACACTGCTCCCCGGGCGCTGTGTTCCTGGCTGCCGCCTGCTTCACTTGGTGAATGGGTTAAATGCAGAGGAAGTATTTCGTGCTGTGGTGTGTTCACATATGACAGAATTATCACTTCACAAGGTTTTCTAACGAGTAATGTGTTGTTGTCAAACAGGGTAATGACAATGGTAAATGTGTGAAAGGTATCACTTTAGATAAGGTGTAGTCATTGTCATTTCCAACCTGACACTCTTCAGTTAACAAAACGACATCGTCTCCATCAGTAGCATAACATTTTAAACTCTATATACCAAAAAAAATCTATTTATTTTGAATGATACTTTTGCAAACTTCCTGTAAAGCTTTTCCAGACAGGTCAGTTGAACCTGTGGCACTGGATTTATCTCCTTGATTGCCTATTCTTTCTGGACTGGGTTACTGCACCAGTGTGACCTTACGCAAACTCTCAATAAAACTATGGTGCACCGTCATCACATTCTTCCAGGCAGTGAGGGTTCTTCATCCCTGCCACAGGGAACAGCTGTGTTATAAGGGCACAGTGGGTCATAGATACATACACGCACACAGGCATATGTATATATATATTTTTTCTTTTTTTTTTTAAAGTCTTTATATTTTCAGAACATATCATACGCTACCCCACCATTATCATTACCTACAAGTGGATGACCGAAATGTGGTGTGGTGTCTTGTTCTTTTTGGGGGAAGAGGAGTATCCAGACTTGATTACCTCATATGGTGGTGAGCCATTCACCTGCTACACTAAATTTGTGGGATTAATAACAGATCATTTATCCCTGGGTGCAATCACCTACTGTGGTTTCCCAGCATGTAGGTGTAAATGTGTTCTGGAAGATTTATATCCCCCAAAATGACCATTTAATGCTGGTGTCAGAATCATACCATGGTCAGAGATGTGGAAAACATGTTTTGGGAATCAATTCTTTTTGGGCTTCTGAGCTTGAAGTTGTATGCATGACCTTTTTCAGGCACCTCATGGTGGATTGGAATCAGCGCCATCTTAGACCTGTTTGTTCTAATTTAGTGCAGGGAAAGGTCATATTTTATCCTGGAGCACTACTGCTCTCATTGGTTTATGAGAGTAAAGTCAAAGTCAAATTTGCACACTAACATGACTGAAAATAAGCAATTAATTGACAGCTATTAGCCTCCAATTAGCTATAGACAAATGCGACTCTATTAATGGAGCAGTACTTGGGTGTCATTGTTTAACAACCATTTTGGAAATGTGGTCTAATCCAGCGTTACTCAAACTTAACTCCTCCAGGAATTATTTGACACAAAAAAAATGAAAATCAACGTTTTAATGTGATGGGTGTGTCTGCTTTCTCGCCCCTAACCGGTCGAAACGAGGAAGACACGCCGTGCCGTGAAGTCGAGGGGGTGGGGCGGGGCGGGGCAGGGCACGCAGGGACTGCATGGCTGAGATCAGACCTGATCTGACTGAATTTTGATTGGTGCAGAAACAAGGCTCTGCTGACCGGCAGGAACCCTCTCACGGACCGCGGCCCATAGTTTGAGAAACGCTGGTCTAATCGTTCCTTTAAAGTCAAACAGCTGAAAATGGTAGTACTTTACCTCTACATGATGTGCTGTTACATTACATCCATGAAGCAGTAATGGCAGTGTCCACTACACCACCTTGAAATGCCATTTGAGTCTATGATTCAGGAAAACCTCCCAAGATCACAGACTTATTTTCTATGCTTACACCTGCAGTCCTTTCTAATGATATTCTCTCAGCAGAGAAATCCATGATCTGTTCTAATCTGTCTTATTAATTTACTGTCATACTTGTCAACCATGGGATTTGTCGGAATACGAAATGCAAGGAACCAGATGCATAAAGGGATGTACAGGTGTTATTCAGAGACATTTTGGGAGATTTCGTGTCTACATAAATCAGAGGATATTAGAGAAAACCATATAGAAATCTTTGCTGGGGATTCATAGGATCTTCTATCTAGCGCATGTACTGGCCAACACAACTGGGTTCAAAGGGAGGGAAATGTTTCCAAAATGCATGATATCTGCACAATGTCAGAATTCCACTGAATCCACACATCGCTTTGATGTTTGCAGTCGAATATAAAGCAGGTCAATATGATGTTTCAAGTGCTTTTCTGTTGCACATTCTGTAGCACATCCCTCTCTGCAGCATTGTTCATAGGCCTCCAGTAAAGCTTTGCAGCATTGCTGTTATTTTTTTTAATCTTGCATCTGCAAACATTAATGATCTTCAAAGTAATTATGGCACAACAGACTGTTAGCCCACACAAAAATGTAATATATGGAACAGAAAGAATACAGATTGACAAAGTCTCTGATTAAGGTGTTGGCCCACTGCAAGCTGTGTGCCCTAGTATAGATTCTGCATGTCTCTGGAGATGTACTGGTGAGATGGAACACTATCCCCCCAAAAAAAAATCTATGTTAATGTTTTGATGACAATGGTAGAGAGCACTGTATGACATAATGCTCAAAAATCTCCCATAGATGTTTGATCAAGTTGAGATCTATTAACAGCTTAAAATTGAGATCATTTTCATTGACCCCATGTGCCTTGTGAATGAGGTCATTGTCATTCAGCAAGAGTCCACTCCCATCAGGACAGAAATGTTTCCTCATAGGATAAACGTGATCAATCAGAATAATTGTGTATTGATTTGTGATGACCCCTTCCTCTAAGGTGACATGTAGATCAAACCATTCTGATGAAATGCCTCCCCCAGGATAACATGGGGTCAAACATTCAGCCCTGTACTGTTCTGGTTTTGTACCCTGCACATGTACTCACCCACTTGTGGAGAGTACAGTGAAGGATGATCATATCAGTTTCTCCACATCACTGCAGTTCAGTTTCTGTGATATTTACATCACTGGCATCTTTGTAAAAAAGGGATTTGTTCACTGCAGCCCAACTGTAATACACTCCTCTCCTCTATGGAGTTTTGAACACAGCTTAAGCTGAATACAGTTTAATCATGTCCTGCGCTGATTATTTTTGTCAACTAAAAGACAGTTGTTAAATATATGCATTTTATGGGTTTTCAGCTTTATGTACTGATTTCAGACAGATCTAAATGCAAATACAATTTTAGTCACTCTACTTATTGAAACACTGGCCAGGAGAGAGAAAGAAGGATGTTCCAAAATGTTTGCATTACATTTTAGACCAAAAAACTCCCCTAAAAGAGAAGAATGGCTCCTAAGAAACTTAGGAGCTGATGATATACAAAGGTTTATTGCAGCTCTGTACATTACTCACAGTACATAAGTATGTGTTTGACCTGCACTTACACTTTTTATAGCTTTGAGTTTTATAGAACATATAGTTTTTTTAAGTTAACAGTTTATTGAGCATGGATTTAGGATACTATAAAAATCTCTGTGTAATCATAAATAAAAAAGAATATATTCGAAGGGGCCGTATAGTTATTTCAGTTTAAAAGACCTCTCTGTCCTTGGTATTAGATGTAACTATGTGAAGGATGGAGGACATCTGAGCATACAAATACAATATTGATCCATCTACTGTTATTCACAAGACATTACAGAGCGAGTTGATTAGAAAAAAGTCTGCCTCTTATAATATACAACATTTTATGCCCAGAGACACTGTAAAGACTGTGAAAAATGATGCTGTAGTGACACTGGCTACTCCTAAAGTCAAGGCTAGCCTTCACATAACCATTCATGTTCATCATACAAATCTCAAAGATCTCCACCACACACACACACACACACACACACACACACACACACACACACACACACAAAAAAAACAATAAACCTTGAGAGTGATTCAATATTTATGACACGTGATCACTCTTCTCTGAAAACAGCTAATATTCACTGCACTGTTTAAATCAACAAAGCCAAAAAATTAAAAAAAAAAAAAAGACAAGGGAGTAGTTTCCCTCCAGTGTTGCCATCTGTTATTTATACAATTGTTGCCTCATGGGGAATGCTGGGAAAGCCTCATATTTTAGAACGAAACACAGAAAAAACAACAACACTTTTCTAATCAGTTGACCCTCACTAGCCTCGCAGATACAGCCTGGGTACATCTGGTACACTACGCATATTCTCCCACAAGATTAAGATTAAGGAAAAAATGAAAGGTCCTTGTGTAAAATTGGTTTGTGTAAATATGTTTACTCTTTATTTCTTTTCCAGTATCAGAGGATCTATTAGGGCAATCCTGTTTATTGTTTGCTGATATCTTGTGATAGCATCGTCAACAGGGATAATGTTATTGTGAAGGCTGTAATATCAAAAGAATTTACAGTTTTTTTTGTTGCATGTCCTGAGTATTCTGACCAATCACAGGTTTCTTTGGGTGCTTCGATGTATCCAACATATCTTGATCAAGATAATGCAGGCCAGTCTTTAATTATGTGACATTGATGTTCCATTGGTGTGCTGCAATGCATTACTATGTCAATATGTGTGACTGTAACCAATCACAGTTATTTATTATGAAGCCCCAGTATTAACTGCAAACCAATAGCTGTTTTTTATCCTACTCAGTCACTGCATATGTCATGTTTTCATGGTTATGAAACATCATGTATGATGTTGATGGAGAAACACTTAGACCAAGCAATTCAATCCACATGTGAAACTCTTGTGCTAATATTGAGCTGTTTCTAATTAGAAGCATGAAAATATAGGTGATCTCAAATCACCCACTGAAAGCTCCTTGTTATTTCTCACCCAACAGACAGGAGATATTATTCCTATGTTTCCTCACCTGTCAGGTCATCCACAGTGCCAGGAGTTTCTGGACATCTTCATACTCGGATTCCTTCTGTGGTTTCTCTGCACAAACAAGAAGAGCAGAAAGAAAAAATTAAATTAGGCAAATGTATACTATATGTGCAAACACCACATGTGTAAAAGCTTGTAGCTCATCTAACAAATACTCTGAAATGAAAGGTATTAATACAGAGTTTGTCGATGTCATTGTTGTGTGTGTTAAAACAGCTGAATTTGCTAATTAGAATAGATGTCTGGATACTCCTCTCCCCTCCAAAAAAAACAATAATTACTGAGTCAAAAGGTTTATCACTTGTGTGTTCTAGCACACATGCAGCATCTAATCTAAACAATTCAGCTCAATTAAGATGTTATCATCTAGACAGTATTCTAAAGTGACTGCACAGGGTGTGGAATTAACAAACGGCTTCCCAGCCACAGGAGATGAGTCAGGCGTCAGTTCCGCAAAACAAGCACATGCTTCGAGTTTCATGTGTCTAAGGGCTTTGGTGAACATGAAATGGGTGTTTTCCTGAAATGGGAGGAGGGCAATCGATAAAATGCAAAAAAAACGAAGGAGAATGAGGCAATGTTCGCCCCCCAAATTGGAAGGATTTTCCCCTTTGAAAGGAAGGAAGGAAGGATGGAAGGAAGGAAGGAAGTAAGGAAGGAAGGAAGAAAAGAAAGAAAGAAAGAAAGAAAGAAAGAAAGAAAGAAGATTTTTACCCATCATGTCAAAGTAGAAGAATAATTTTTCTTTTAATGAAAGAAAAAAATAACTAAAGAACCAAAGAAAGAAAATTCATGCATGTAAACACTTATGATGAAGCAAACAAATTAATTCAAGCTTTACCTCACTCAATCGATATGACTTAATACCACACAGTCTACAACACTTGGAGACCTAATGATTATGCAACATATCAATCAATGAATCTATCACATCTGTTCAGCTTACTCCATTAATTACAGCTTTGATTTATAGAGCATTTTCATACAGGTACCAGCTCAACGTACTTTACAGACAGCATAAAATGTTGAAAATGTAATTCTTCTATTACTGTTAGTGTTAAAGGACAAAATCATAAATGGAGATCATACGTTAAAAATGTATTACTTAAAAATGAAAAATTGAAGAGAAGCATTCATTTAGTGCTTTAGTTTAGAACCTCGTATGTTAACCACTGTGCTGTAACTGGGCTGAAGGCTTTTGATTGGGACGCGTATCTAAAATCGATTCGTAATTGGTTTATTTAATATCACCTAATGTGGCCAAGTGGGCCTTGGCAACTTGCTGTGATAGATAGGTGAGCCTTAATGTTGAAAAGGTTGAGAACCATTGGTCTAGAAGACCTCTCCACTTTTTCTTTAATGTTGGGAGGGTCTTTACAGAAGGTCAGTACCTGCAGAACAGGCGTTCAGTGAGATACGTCACATGGAGGTTTAAAAACATGTAAATAAACATGTACCTGAAAGATGCCCTAAATTTCAGCACAATGGTGATACTGGGATTCTCTTTAAAGGATGTAACATGTAAAGAGCAAGGGAGAAAAAAAAAAGAGAGCGGGGATGACCTAAACTAGAACTCCATACTCCGCTGTTCCTCTGTTGTTCCCCGGGGACATGGTGCGAGTCACTTAACAGACAGAGCGAGGAGAACAGAAACAGGCTCATATTAAATAAATCACAAGAGAGGCTATTAATATCATGTTGTAAATAACAGCTTTTTGTCCCCCCAGCTGAAAAACAGCCGGGGCTTCCGGCCTCCGAGACAGTGCTTTAAAGGGAGTCGATGAAAAGAGGGTCAAACACAGATAACTCCTCTACAGCACCAGCTCTCCAGCATTGCTGTTGTATTATCTCAGATGTGCTTGCTAGCTAATAACTGCAGGACTTTGTGTAAACATGGCCCCCAGGCAGTGTTTGGATCTCTCCCTGTGTGTGTATGTGTGTGTGTGTGTGTGTGTGTGTGTGTGTGTGTGTGTGTGTGTGTGTGTGTGTGTGTGTGTAACTGTGAAAAATCTGACCGCACTTCAATTTCCCTCAGTTCCATTTGCAAACCTGGAACACGCTTGACTGGCAGCCTCTAATGCTAAAACAGCAATCACGTTAATCATGTTCGTTCTAATTTTCATCATCATCTTCATCATCATCATCTCTATTACACAATCACTATAACAATATCCCTCTCATACCTCCTACTGACAAAACTCTGTATCATCGTTTTCTGCCTGCACAACAAGGTAGCGACGTATCTCTCTGACTGAGGAAATGTATGCCAGCTATAATTAGTGCTGAGAGACATACATATTCAAGCATGCATACATTAGTCAGTGGTGAACAGAAGGAAGCTGCCTGGGTTCAGCAGACCTGGCAAAAAGATGCAGTAACGCATGACCTAATCTGCAAAATAACCCACACCATCAATAACAGACCTCCCCTAGACCCTAGATCACTTGATGGATGTTGATTGGCTGAGCTGTTTATCATGTGGTAGAAATTCATGTTGATGGAAGTTCACACTCAGACTCAGTGTGATCAGGCTCATTCGTTATGTCTTACCGCCCAACTTCACTCAATAGACAAATATCGCATCTATTATTTATCTTTTGTCACCATGTGACTTTCTGTGTTATGCAGTATAGGCTATCCAGAGGACAGGTAAGGACTTTTGATTAATGCAGTATGAAGAATGTGCAGACACATCGCCCAACAAAACACTGAGCTTTACTCTCTTTGGGGGAAAATGATAACTGACCAATATTTTACTGGATGTTGTAGTTAAATAACTGTAAACTAACTGTAAAATATCAACATTTCTGAATAATTCTCAATAGCTTTGTGTCTAAGTAGCTTTTGACAAATGACAAACACCTGAGATGCTGCTCTATATAAACACATGCCGACACATTTTATAATACACCGTTTGCATAGATTTTGCTCCCTACTGCAATGAAATAAACACTCTATTCATAAGGGTCTTCTGTTTTCCATGAGGGTCCTTCAACTGCTGCTTGATTTTATTCAGTATCCATGCTGTTAGCCAAATGTCAGCATGCGAAATCAACACAATTCTAGCTTTAGAGGGCTATATTGACTAATAAAGTTAGGAGTTGAATCAGAATGCAAAAACTTTACTGAGCCTGGAGGAAACTGCTACATAAATATGCAGTAGATCAAACTATTTGTTATTACTAAACAGACGCATTTATTTTCAAGAAACCAGTAAAACCGTGAGACTCGACAGGTTAACCCAGCTTGAACTCGAAAGCTATGTATAACCTATTCAAAAAGAAAATATAATTTTATACTTATATACCGATTTCAAAAGAATAAAAATCACTTCCCCCTCCCACCACCTCACCTACCTTTGAATAAAACCTCTTTGCGGACGCTGCATTTCTCTTTGCATTGTGATTTCAAATTCTCATTGATTTTAAAACATTGACTCTGTCCATAATAAAATGATCAAATAAAATGGCTACCAGTACCGATTGAAAATAATGCCATATATCTTAAAAACTCAATGGCGCTTCCATGGTCAAAAGGCTGATGATGTTATTAGTTAGCTACGTCCTTCAAAGTACACAATTTGATCCAATGGTAAAATCCTTCATATGTAGCAAATTACTTCGCGTGTGGTTCGGGCACATTGAATTTGTCGTAAAACCACCAAATAGTACACAGCACAGAGGTATACATAACACACTGCGGACCTTTAAGATGTGACATGGTCTAAAATATATGTTCAACACATCTCTGAAGCCACTAAACTAGGCTGCGATGTGGGCTACTGTGAAGCATTACGTGTTTTATCTTTGTAAGGGCAAATCTACACCATTCACTATACATTGGAATGGATTTCTCCTTTTTGAGATCTTCCGAGAAATCCTGAAAAGATGAAGCCCTTTTACAAAAAGCATGTGGTTCTACAGCCTGTTGGGATTTGCTGCTTGATTCTATATCACATAAAACAACAACCCACTTGATGAGAGTTGATGATGAAAGCCAAAGAGGAGAGTGCAAAACCCAATAGTCAACAGCATCAAGGGCCAGAGGGAGACAGCCTTTCGTGCCTCGCGTCGATGCTTGGGGCTCAGATGCTGGGCTTCTGTCGCAGCTCTTGCCAGCGATGAGGGTTTGGCAACTGACCTCATGGAGCAGCTCTGCTCTGTGCTTAGCATTATACTGTTTGTGACTGATTCTGCAAAACCTTTATTTGTTTATGTTAACAGGCTTTTCCTTTCATTTTTTCCCCTTCATTATATTTTTGTGATTTTTGATATATGCAATGCATAGCTTTTTTCAGTTTATAATAATTCCTAATAAATATTGTGATTGAATTTATCCCAATAATGAGAACATATCATCTCATGGTTTACCCTTATTCGCTCGTGCTCTTGCTCACTCTCTCTCTCACTCTCACTGGTTATTATACTGATTCAGTCCCACCTCCAGTTCTCAGGCTGAGCCCATCATGAACTGAACCTGCAGGGTCAGGCCAAATCAAATGAGCTGAAATGCACATTGCCGCTGAATCAATCGCCCGCAGTTCTTCTCTAAATGAAAGGAAAGGAGGACCAGGGCACTCTCTCTCTCTCTGACCTCGCCGGACCTGGTCGGCTTGCCACAGAAGCGGGATAGCACTGAAATCAGCAAGGACGGCTAGTCCATTTGTCATCATCTAATGGTAAATCCATCTGTGTCTGCACAGGGCTGCACATGGGGGGCAGCTAACAGTGACCTGACAGTGCATGTAATGAGGCATCATATGGAATATAAAGAGAGAAGCACTGAGAGATACAGAGAGAGATAGAGTGTACTAGGAGCATAACTAAAGTGCATGATAAGAACTGATCAGCTACACTGACTCACGCAGTGCACTGCTGAACATATTGAACCACAATGACCTTACATATGTACGTGACCTGACACACAGATCATATCTGAAGGCCCTTATAAGGAAAAGTTAGAGAACAGAGTGAAAAGATGGAACTTCTGCTTGACATGAAGAAAGGTTATGACAACATAAGACCACCAGTGTCTTAGCTTATACTGAACAAATGTCTAAATGCGTTCAAATGTACTGTTTTGCACATTCAGCTGTCAGTCTTCTGAAGCTGCTGATGTAAAACATAATCTGCAAAGGAAATGAAGAGACAGCTCATTTATCACAGTTAAAGACTGCAATGTAGAGAAATCACACCCGACATAAGGACGTGTTATTGTAATTCATTAAAATTCATCAGAGTTTCATTAGCGGCAAGATTTATAATTAATAGATTATCAGGCTATATGTTCTTTGTGTACAGATGGGATGCTTATTGAGGGATTAATTGTAATTTGTAATGCTGTGTGATGTGGATATGTGGTGTGTGAATAAGTGTGTGTATGTGTGTAAATGTGTGAGCGAGAGAGAGAGAGAGAGAGAGAGAGAGAGAGAGAGAGAGAGAGAGAGAGAGAGAGAGAGAGAGAGAGA
>JBBPCW010000127.1:5955420-5968417 GCA_037974425.1 Phenacogrammus interruptus
ACACACACACACACACACACACACACACACACACACACACACACACACACACACACACACACACACACACACACCAACCAAAAGCCTTCTTCACTTGGCAATCTCCATCCCAAGCCTGGAGGTACTCCGTCCAATTTTTCTTCTACAGATCATTCAAATAAAAAGGGGCTTGGGGGTTTTGTTTATTCTAGTCACACAAGGTATAGGATGCAACTTTTTATCCTCCCCCCACCCCCACCCCCGGACTCTCTTCGCCCCCTAAACGCGCAGGATCTGATTAGGTTTCTACTCACAGCACAGTGCGGATCTCAGCACGCTTAGATTTCCTCAAATGTCATGATGTCCTCAGGAATGCTTGGCTGGGCTTTGGCACGTCTCAGCACGGCGGCGAGAGGGAAAGAGGCATTTCCACAACAAAAACAAAAACGACCCTTTCGAACAACCCCAGGCCAAATAATAGTAAGAACAATAGTAATTACAATAAAGTAATAATATTAGAAATAATCTGGACGACGTGAGACCATACAGCGTCCAGATCAAAGCACACACATCCCCAGGGTTTCCTCGGAACAGAGAATCAAACACGCTCGTCCTTTTTGCATCTCATCCAACTGCAAGAGAGCTGCGCGAGGAGAGAAAAAGTCATGCTGGATAGTTCCGTTAGAAGCAGAAGTGAAGTTGTGGGCTCTGTCTGTGAGGTACACATCCATCAGGGAGTACTCATGGTGGGCTCCTCGCATTGCTCTCAGAGGATCAGCCCCGTCCTGGGCGCTTTGGCTGGCCCACGGCTGGCTCTGCCACGACCATCCACACGCTCATGGTGTTGAACCCGTCTTCCAATGCGGGGGACGTGGAGGATGAAGCGATGCTTACTACAGGTTACAAGAAATCCGTTTATAGACTAGAAACAACACACCAAAACAGAACGACCACCTTTACTAGACAAGCTGAAGTCCTGCTCAAGACGACTGCAGCTCAAGCCTGTTCGCGCCTGGACGTGTCCACTCGCTCCCTTCTCTCAGATGATGTGAGGATGAGGGTCTGCTCTGCGCAACGTGACCCCCTCCGCCACCGATTTTCTCTTTTTCTTTCTTTTTTTTTCCTTCACAGACTCGCAGGCATCGCAGAGGAGCTCACACGTCTGTGATGTGTGCCTGCGTGTAGTCCCGACTTGTGGGTCTTCTTCTTATATAACAAATCTCTCATTGGCGCCTCTGTAAGGTGAAATATAATTATCCAATGACCTCCCATCAGCCTGTCACTGATTGGTCAATGACAATAACCCCTGGACGCCACGAGCGTGTATGACTTAGGGGAGTCATGTGGAAATGTGAACTGGTGCCGGTTCCTTTTAGAGTGTGTGTGTATATGTGTGTTCTTTCTTGCGAGAGAGGAAGAGAGAGTGGCAGAAGGGGAGTGTGGGGGGTGGGGGGAGAAAGAGCGAGCGAGCGAGAGAGAGAGAGAGAGACTTCTTGTCTATTGCAAAAGGGACACGACTGCCATCTACTGACTCCCCTGAGTCCATCTTGACATCTTGACCACCTGAACTGCGCAGACACGTCCAGGCAGCCACCAAGGCGCAGTTTTTAAAACATAAAATCGTTTCTCCAAAATACCTTTTGCTAGTACCCTTATCAATTCCATTGTCTTTGTGGTCTGGATGTGCATTGGAAACCCCATTAATTTTGCTAAAATTGATCTTTAAACTGAAAGAGATTCCAAATAGATAAGTCTACGGCAACAGACAATTTATTAAGAATGTTAAAAAGCCACCAGAGACCACCTGGAATTAACAAATGGATGCGCACAATAGCGTAACTTCCACAAGTGAGCGCTGTTAAACATTATCTGCCAGTGGTTAAACAACACATCTTGACATTGTGATATTGTAATGCATAATGTAATGGTAAATTGTGAGTAATCTGACCTGCTCACCAAAACTGGCAAGCATTCAAGACCACTAACTACCTTTAGTAAGCTGAGCAACAATATGGTTATAGTCAACATTTTCTTTATTCAAATTCTGTTAAAATTATTGAGAGAACATCAAACTGTGAGCTCAGTATTGGCTGAGTGTATTGTTACACCCCTCTCATCTTTTACTGTGTTTCTTGTTCAGACCAAGCTTGGCTCTTGTATAGATCAGAGGCAAATATGCTGCAGCAAAATCTTACACACATCGAGTTGGCATTTGCACTTGAGTGTTTGTGAAGTGTGTTCTCATTCCTTATGTGGAATGTGCTTGTCATCATTGCATCATATCCACCCACATTGCTGGCACCTCATCAGTTATGTGCCTGAGCAGCTGTCCACCTGCCCATCATGCAGAGGCTACATCAGCTTAATATGGAAGAGGAGCAGCTCCTCCTCTCCCGCTGTCTGATTGGGTTGCTCTGATTGTTTGACATTAAAGGACAGGTCTGCATGCTTCACAGCTCTGCAGGGTATTTCACAATGCAGGATTTCTCAGTAAACAGAATAATTTAAGCCAACACCTTCTCAGACTGTGGAGGCTTGAGTTTTCAGCTTTAGTTGATCTAACAGCACTTTTAACACTAAAGGTGTCCAAAAGAGGCGGTTGGAGTGATGCCATAGAAGGACAACCTTTGGTTCCTGTAAGAAGCTCTCAATGGGTGGCTCCTGATATAATCATTTAAGTCAGTGAGATGTGAAATTATTAAATGAAATTGTGTCTCCATGTAATTTAAAAATTATATACCAATTAAATACCAATTTCCAGGAAAGTGCATCCACGCCAGCAACCATTAAGGAAGCGGTAGTTTTAAGAATGTAAGAAAAGCCACTTGTGAAATAATCTTGGACTTTCTTACATAAACATGCACACCTGTCACATATTTATATATTACTCTATTTATATCACTCTTTTTATTTTATATTTTATATGCTACTAGTAGATTGCTCTATTCTCTGATTTATTTTCCTATCTATTCTACCTATCAATGTCACGGACGTAAGGGCTAATCCCCCACGGCCGTGAACTCCCTCTTGGCATGGACCAGACATGAGAACGAGAATCCATTCTGTGGTTTTTATTCAAAGTACACAAGAAAACAAACCAGGCTCAGTGGCCGTTACTATAACTTGCACGAGAAAATGAAATGCGGCTACAAACACAGAAAATGAGGTGTTGGACTGATCAAGAATGGCGAACACAAACAGGCTTAAATACACAACATAATCACACGTGAACACAAGACAGCTAGAACAAAAGAGCACGTAAACAGAAAACAGCTGAAAACCAAAAACATGTGACACGAAACAGAACTCCAAAATAAAAGCCCTCAAAACCCCACAGAACCATGACCCCAAACACAACAGAAAAGCAGAAGCCTCTACCGGCCGCCGACCAACCCTAACAATAAAAAAAATAAAATGTAACCTGACTCTATGAGCTTTGCACAAGAATTCCGGTGTGCATGGACTGCTGGTCTCATGCACAAATGGCAAATAAAAATACTGAATCTTGAATCATATAAGGTTGCATATGAACTGCCTCAAATATTGAGTACTCTTTGTTTTATTTGCTAATGTAGATAAAGCTTCAGTGTTTATGCTGT
This sequence comes from Phenacogrammus interruptus, assembly GCA_037974425.1. Lineage (NCBI taxonomy): Eukaryota > Metazoa > Chordata > Actinopteri > Characiformes > Alestidae > Phenacogrammus > Phenacogrammus interruptus. The sequence goes on from JBBPCW010000127.1 coordinate 5,958,999, forward strand.
GTGTTTATGATATGTGACAATATGTGTTTACAATGTTTTTTTGTAAATATATTTAAAAAAACAAAGGCAGTCACAAACAACATCTGAATGTAATGTTTTTACATTTTATTTCATTTTCTGTTCATTTAAAAGCAACTGTACCAACTGGCATGTGAGTCATCAAACCTGAAGAACATAAATATAACCTGATCTTCAAGGACTTTGAATTGAGTAGAACAAGAAAGATAGTTTACTTCAACATTCATCCAAAATATATTGTTGCAGTACTTTTCACAGCTCAGTCCATATAAAAACAGCAACTGAGCCTGAGTCTGAATTATGTATCCACTGCCTGGTGATAGCTAGCAGCTTTACTATTGACAGCCTTCCTTGCCTGGATTTAAAGCTTTCATTTTATCACCGTCCAATGCTTCTCCTGTGACCACTCCATTTTACTTAGGATATTATTTGCTCTGTGGGAGTCTTCTGAATGACCATAACATCTATCTTAATGCAACCTTTTACTTGTCTGCGGGGGACAGGGGGTTTAGTGATTGACGCAAAGCAGTACATCTACAAAAACGGTTTCATTTTTCACATAAACAAATCAAATCCATTGGGAAGGGAACCTGGCTGATGCCTAGACTGCTAAAAAGATTCCTTTGTCACAGCAAACTTGATGGCTTACAAGACATCTCTGTATAATGACTGCTGTTCTGCCATACCATCTTAGCATTTCTCAAATTGCCTTGTACCTTGACTGTCCTTCATGTTATTGCAGTTTTATATTTCAAACACTGTTTGGAGAGCAGCACCTCCAAGTCATTGAATTCCTGTGAGAGTTTTGGCATGGAATACACATCAGTTCTGGCCAAAGAAACCAAAAGAAGCTGAAGGACCATTTCTAAAGTAAAAGGTTTAAAAAAAACAAACAATAACTTTAAACGTTAAATGCAAAAATAACTATATATCTCTCTCACATTAAATTAATACTGCTTACAAATGCCCTTCTGTCTGTGCTGGAAAAATGTTCCAGTGTCCTTGAGCAGGAGACCAAGGGTCCTGCAGACTGTGCATGGGGGAACATAAATCTTCTCTGTCCTCCAGTTCTTTTGCCCTTAGTCTGTACTGGGACCTGCTCGCAGGGTCAAGCATTGCACCAAACAATAGCTTCACTACAGTCAAGCCACAGTATGGAGTCAACATCAAAAGCTCTGCTGGAAAGTTAACAATGTCATTACCTGGCTGACAGACCCTGGCTTCAGTGTGTATGCAACAACTTTTGGCTATGATCTTGGCAGAGAGACCGTGTTAAAGCATGTTTGAAAGTGGAAAGCTATTGTGATTTTCTATGCTGGAGTGCAAGTTTGAATAATATGCAAGATTCTGGAGTACTCATAATGATGAGAACAGATTGCATGTATTTTTGCCTTTATTTATTATATTTGATTAAGACTATAATACCCTCGCTCATATAGTTTGTGTTCCTGTAATACGGAATGTACTAAACATTAGTTCCAATATTTCTGCGCCAAGCTAGAATGTGATATTCCTCAAAGCGGGGACTTAGCAAAGTTAATTGTCTAAGGGGAGCCCAGAGACCTCTGGTTGATTGTGACATGTGATTATATTATAGTCATGACATAGACCGTATTCAGTGCTGAAATGTAATTTTACTCAGTCAGTTGCCCAGTTATTACCCAGTAGCCATGATTCCATTAGAATCCTTTTGATTTTTTTTTACATTTTTTTTCTTAGAACTAATACAGTTTCCCACCAATTTTAGAGATTGATGAATTTGAACTAATTGAACAATCTCAATTTAGTTTTGCTTAAAGAAATAAATAATGGCATGGTTTGACCACAAGCTGTGTTAAGAGTGTGACTGTGAAACTTACATTCCCTGGACAATGAATATTCATTTGTTATTTAACTTTGTTTAACTCTGTCGCTACAAAATCTCTCTTCCAGTGAAAAAAAACGACACTTTGATGAGCCAGTACAAAAAGATTTGCCGAAATCTTGCTTATTTGCTGCTAATGAGTGCCATCATCTGTAATGATGTGAACAATTAGAAATTCAGATGCTATCACTGTGAAGGCTTAGAGATGAATGCAGTAATACTGTTAAACTATTTCACCCCTTGTTGTAAAGCTGCGTGTGAGTGACAGTCACAACTTCTCAGAAATGTGTTTTTCAAATGGATGTATTGCTGATAATTAGGGACCCGATGTAGAAACACTGGGTCAGACTTTATCAACCCACTGCTCTATTTTCCAATTCAATTTGATCAAACAAAAATGTCTGAAAGACAAACCAATTGGAATGAGAATATCAGACACTTTAACACCCTCAATAAAATTAGAAACAATATCATGGTTGCCATCTTGTTTAATCTCTTCTTTGGTCCCATCACTGCATTCGTTATGCAAGTGCAAATTACAGAGACAATATGTGACTTGATCTCTTTATTACTGTCACGGGTCGGGCTGCAAAGCCCAAACCCAGAGCTTCCTCGGAGCATGGAACAGGCAGAAACGTGGGGATCCATGCAGAACGTGATTTTATTAAACCAAAACTCAAAACAGGAAAACAAACAAGGCACGGGGGCCATCAAGAACAAACAAGAACCAGATCAGGGTCAGGGTAAATGAGGCGATGGACACACGAGGATAAACTAACTGAAACAGACCTTAATACCAAACATAATCAGACATGAACACAAGGGCAGCTGGGAAACTAAGGACATGTGACACAACAGAAACCATATGACATACAGACACGTGACAACAGAAACAAAACAGACGGGAAAGTCAAAATAAAGGCCTTCAGAACACAGAACTGAAACAGAACAAAAAACAGAGCAAAAGGACCATTAACCAAAAGCAGTGGCCCTAACCGGCCACTGACCAAGCCGTGTTACATTTTCTGGAGAGTTTTATTTTGACTTTACATTCTATTTTATATTGTTCTTGTCTATGTGTCTGTGCAGTCTTAGTGTAAGCTATTTTGTTCAATGATTATAAAGGTTTTCTGATTCTGATTAATCAAATGAATGAAATGAAAGTTCAACCCAAAGTTAGATGCACTCCTAAAATGTGTGTGCAAAATAAAAACGAGTGATTCCACTGAAGAATTACATTTAGGCTCCCTAAGACGCTTATCTGTGGGTGTTTATCATTTTTGCTTTCCCAGATCCATGTGTACAAGGCCATTCATGGAATAGTTATTTACAAGAACATACTAATGTCATGGCCCTGAGGATGATTTGTTGTACTTTTGAATTGGTTTGACCATGTTGTCCAGGAGAAATTGTTTAATTACACTCAAGCAGTGCTTAAAACAATAATCACCATGCCACACAAGACAAGATGGCGATGTAGCACAAATCTTGTGAGGTAAACAGTAGATTAGCACTCTCCCCTGCTGGGCCAGTGACATTATGAGTTGCATTTTGTTTAGCAATATGGCCCTGCACAGTAGCAATCACAGCAGTTAAATTAAAAGTCAATGCAACATGCCACATTGAATCTTCTCTCAACAAACAATCTTGAGGACACTACTAATGGCTAGATAACACTGTAATGCTGAATAAAACATTTTTTGAATCTATTAAATACTCCTATCTATTAAAGCATAGAAGAATAGAAGCCTTTAGACTTACCATTACTATACTAAAATTAACCATCAGGTTATATATGCAAAGTTGTCACTTTTTTTTTTTCCATTTCCTTTCATTATATTCAGTATATCCAGATTTGTAAGAATGGGATTATCTGGAAGGAAAAGTGACATGTTTTTGTTAACTGCATGTACATTATAAGATTAAACCTTTTTAAAAATAAGGTACTGAACTTAAGACTTATTCAGCAAGTTTATAGAAATTATACTGTAACTATTATGAAAGTAATATGTAAGCTATGACGTCAGGAGAGAGAGGCCATTGGGGTTTTTTGGGAATAATCACTGAATAATATGGGTTTGCTTGCTTTAAGTTTACTAGTGCAAAACCATCTGTAGGAAAACCACGTCCTGGAGCTCCATTTCATGCTTTTTTCTTGTGGTGGTGGGTGTTATTTTTCTGTACTCTGACACCCCTTTCTGCTACTGTCATCAAAGAACTGTCATTGAGGCAAGTGAGATTGGAAGTGAGCCTCCTAATGGCTGTGAGTACATTCTCCACTGACTCCAGGAGCAATCCACCCTGCTCTCGCAAAGGTTAGGAAGTGTCTGTGCACCTTGCACTCCAGTGTTAACTGTGTTGAAGCGCTCACTCTTGCAGCCTCCAAGCACTGGAATCCACTGTTCACTGCCAGCCAGTTTTCTTTCTTTAAGCAATCAGAGAAACAAAAAATAAACACCTTACGGAGGTCCTTGAGCTTCTTACCTACACTGATGTATAGACTAAAATCACTAATCAAAAACTAGAAATATTTGCTCATTAGGTCTAATTAGCAGATTTCACCTGTTGACGGTTATTATGTTTATTTTTGAGGTATACCTTTTAATTCGTAATTAGCAATTCAGGGAAGATGAACAGTCCTCCTGCTCTAAAAGGGGTCGTTTGGTGCCAGCACAGTGGTGCAGTGAATATACAGGCCAGTGTTGCCAGATTGAGTGGCTTCATCACAAATGGCCTATTTTTAATGAGATGTGGGATTTGCCGTGGGCAGTTCGATGAATTTTAAACTTCTTGTCACCGCTGGGCAAGATTTTAAAAAGGCAGTAGGTGCTTTTGCTAATTGCCCCTAGGCTGATCCATGGTGTATTGAATTTAAACCCACTGGGTTCATTTTACAAAGCGGACACTTGGAGTAGGGAGTCGGAAGAGCACATCAGCTTAGAATTACTCTTAAGGCAATATCTGACAGGCCCCGCTATGCATCATGTAATGTTTAGGAATGTTTATATTTATGTATAACTGATTTTATCATTTAGGTTCGTATTAAATCTTTTAATTATACTTTATTATTAGTGCAAAACAGGCTTCTGTCTTCTAGTGAAAACACACACAAGTACCAGCTGGTGGCCTTGTGGTTTGGGAGTTCCCCCTGCAATCAGAAGGCTGTGGGTTCAAAAACACACTGCTAGTGTCATCACTTGGGTACCCTTGAGCACGGTACCATCCCCACACACTGCCACACTGCTCCCAGACGTCCCTCATTGGTGGCAGCCTCCTGGTTCGAATGGTGAAGGGGTTAAATAATATTTTTTTCACGATGTGTTGTGGTGTGTTTGCGTATGAGCATCTTTATATATTTTCCATTTAGCTGAATGAGTTAATCCACATCCCTATAGAAGAAGAAGCCTGTACCGTCTTCATGACTTTGTGATATGAAAGCTTGAGAGTGTCAGTGAGTTCTCTGTAAACACATGATTGTGTTTGAAGCCGAAATGTATTCTGTGTCATTTTCACAAACACTAGGGAGACATATTTCACGTGTGAAAACAGTCTAGATGGCAGTGATTCAGTAAATGACTCTATCCGCTTGTATACTGAGAAAAAGGAATTGGGAAATCACAGTCAGATTGAAGATGCAAGGTTTTGCTTGAGACTTGTGTTTGTGAATACTTATCCATGTAGCTGTGTGAAGCACACACACACACACACACACACACACACAGAGTGAGAAACAGAGAGAGGCAGATTTTTGGCATCTGGATGTGGCAGACACTCCAGTCCCCACCCCCAGAACCCTCTGTTCAGCCCCACTGCAATGGCTCTGGAGAGCTCTACAGTCCTGCTTACCCTACCCCTGAAAAGCACTGAATAATACATATAAGGAATGAACCCCTCACTATACCGAGAAACAACAAAATAATGGAGTGAAGTTACAGTAAGGATTAATGAGTTGAGAATCGACAATAAGGGGGATAAATTCTTAGTCTTTTAAATTCTGTAAATAGGCTTGTACTGAGGGTCACTTAAGGAAAGAATCCAAGTGTCATGGCGTGGGTGAGGATAGGGAAGGGGAGAACACCAGGGCTGAACAAAACAGAGGTTTAATGCTCAACAGGCAATAAAAGAGAAATACAAAACGAAACAGAAAACAAACCAAATAACAACAGAACAGAACAAATGAAAACAAGGGGCAAGGCTCGTGCTTCTCACAATACGTTTTAACTCAGAAACAGGGGCTCGCTGAGCAGCGAGGGACCAACACGGCGAAATCAGAATCCAGCGCGAACACAGAGCATGGAGGGCTGAACATTAGGATCTCTCTGAAGCACGAGCCCGCAACGAAAATGAACAGAAGAATAGATCATCCAAAAACATGGGCAAGAAACAGAGCAGGATCACAACCACACACAACACGCATACAAAGACAAATACGGACACGGAACTGGGGCCGGACTGGGGTTTAAATAATGGAGTGGAAACGAGGGACAGGTGAAAGCAATAAGGTCGGGGAGTGGTACAAATGAGACGTGGGGACTAGAAAGGGAACAAGGGAGGAAAGGGGAAGGGAGGACTGAGGGGACAGACGTGGAGTCAGGGAAGAATGAAAAAGAAGGAAAAGCGTGACTGACAACTAATATTCAGGGGATAGGGAGAGGAGTGTACGGGGAGAGGGCGAGGCGACCGTTACACCAAGCTTGGGGACAGAAAACCAAACATGGAGGTATGGAAAATCTCGTCAATAGGTTACAGTTTCATAAACTTCATAAAATTTGAAAATTTTTTGAGACGATGTTATATTACTTTCCATAAAACTGGATATTCTGTCTCCTTCATAGGATGAAAATGTTGAGATCAGCTCTTGCAAGTGCATTTCTATTCTCTGCCTCACAAGGCCATTAAGGTTCTGCTCGAGTGAGTTAGACTCCCATAATCACATAATCACCACAGTCACAGTAGAGTTCTGCACGTGAGCATGCTGCAGCAAAACATTTCTACATTTGGTGTCCATTTAAATTTATTATTTTGTAAAGAGTTACAGCTGCTATATCTTCATTACTTTCTCTTATTCTTAATTAAATGTAAAACACATTAAAGTATATCTACTTACCAATATGTGTCTCAAAATCAAGCTCACTGACACTTTGTCACGTTCATAAGAAAGAATGCAGCTTTTTGTTTGGACTGTGCAGCATAGCCACCATCATGCTGAAGCTATATGAGAATGATGATGTTTATGTGTTCAACTCAAGATTATGAGTGGAGGAACCGGTGTGGAAATACAGAAAAATAGCTTAAAGGCATGTTCTCCATCTGAGTCAGCTGAAGTGGTCCTTCTACTTCACTTTGGAAAAATTATAAATAAATGAGCAAAACAGAGCAGGAAGAAAAAGCATTTGGTGTGGGGGGGACCTTCTGGCAAAAGACACTTGATCTCTATTTTGCAGTGGATAAATAAAGTGTGATAGTTACTCGCATTTTTTGTTGGATGGAAATTTCAGGTCAGATAAACAAAACACTATGTCAGAGCACATTGAGCACAAGTGTGGAGAGTGAATGAGAGAAGAACAGAAGTACTGGGGAAAATAGCCCAAGGCCATCAAACCATTTAATCCATTTTAGGCCATTGTAATTTAAAGTCATTTCTGCCCCAGAAGCACTACAGTCTTTTAAAACTATGAGTGCCTTATATGGCCTTGTGCTGCCTCAGATAGTTAAAATATAAAAAAGTAATACAAGATGATGTTTATGATTACAATATTAAAATGCTCCATTCACTGAACCAAATAAATGCACCATGTTTGCCTTTCCTAAAGCCCATTGGCCATGTGAGTCGTCTTTTAGATCTTAATACAATAAATGTTCAGATTAATGCAGTCACACCCACTTAGAAGTGTAGTAACAGAAAACTAGAGACACCCAACAGACAGTAAAAATAATATATAATAATACCTAGAGATGTATTTACAAGAAAAAGGAAAGTGTGATTGCACAGCGTAAGTAGTTCCTAGGCAGTTTCACATGTGAGAGCAATTGCAAACACTTTCAGTTTAAGGACAGGGGTTTAAAGACTTTTGCTAAAAACCTTTGGGTGAAAGGAGAGGTGCATACATTGCATACTGAAGTGATGCACCAATCAATTCTCAAGGTTTTGTGGAATGCAGGGGAGTATATTTGTATGTGTAGTATAAAACAATTACACATACATACACACATTGATAGTTTTAAGAGACTGTAGTGCTTCTGGGGCAGAACTGACTTTAATATGATTCTAATATAAGACAGACAGACAGACAGACAGACAGACAGACAGACAGACAAAATGGTCTATATTCCTACGAGATCCCCGACACATGCAGGGAGTGAAGGATAGCCCAGTGTCACAGAAATGACAGGACTGGCAGGGTGTTAGCGTTATGTAGTCATTAGTACCTAAAAGTGAAAGTGACCATTCTGTCATCCGTGAACACATCACAGCATGAACAGCACAAAATTCTTCCTCTGCATTTAACCCAATCACCAAGTGAAGCAGCCAGGAACACAGCACCAGGGGAGCAGTGTGTGGGGACAGTACCTTGCTCCGAGTACCTCAGTGGTGCTTAGCAGTCTTGGGAATTGAACTCACAACTACCTGATTGCAGGGCGAATGCGCTAACCACTAGGCCACCGGCTGCCCCAGCTGGTCTAATGAAGGACAACCGGTGAACCAGTAAAAGAGTAATGGACACTCATTCATGCACATTATCTACAAAGGCTGTCCTATCCCACCAAAGACCTACTTTATTACAGGTTGCTGAAAAAATTGATAGTAGCTATAATGGAAAAGTGTCAGAATACTATATGCTTCCTGCATGTAGGACTATGTTGCTGCACCACTGAGTGTCCATGTTGATCCCCTGATCTAAAATAAATACGTGAGCATCAGTTGTCTCCAAATTTCAACACAGTTACACTTGACAAAAAATTATCCATGAAGAAGCTGAAAGTGATTCTTCTATAAAATCACTCCAAATAATCTTTTTGGTTTCACTAATCATCTTTGTTTTTTGTTTTTTTAAGTGCATTTAGGTTGTGAGTCACTGTGTATCTGGGTAGATAATGTGTTAATGAACTGAGCTGATATTTGTTTACGCTACACTGCTATAAGTAGATGGACTTCCGATCCTAGTCATAGTGGTTTAATGCCTGATATTTGGTGTCCTGCTGAGTTTATATTGACTGATTACAGCTCATCTTAACAGCTGAGGCTGCTGATTCCTGCTGGGTGAGAGGATGCTGCTCGGCATGTGACTGTAGGCTCTCAGGGAAGTGAGCTGGATTAGAAAAACCTAGAGGTTGGGGCTTAAACTCCAGGTGAGATGCTTTAGACGTGACTTAGTTGTGAAGCACTGTAAATAAGGCTTATGGGGCTTTTTTGTATTCTCATGGAGTTTGGCTTACTGCTTGTGAAGTTTGTGTAAACTTGAGAGAGAGAGAGAGAGAGAGAGAGAGAGAGAGAGAGAGAGAGAGAGAGAGAGAGAGAGAGAGAGAGAAAGAGAGA
>JBBPCW010000127.1:5998049-6008258 GCA_037974425.1 Phenacogrammus interruptus
GAATTTAAGTTCAATAAACAGAATATACTGTTCATGTTTGCATGTTTTTATATTGGGAGCTATCTTAATAGTACTGAGTACTTGACTACTACTGTAGTGATACATTGTATGCTGTCATTCATAAGTAAATATAGATCTAACAAACAGTAACGTATCATGGTGAAGAAAAAACTGTGATTTTCTGGTAACAAAATTGTGGCTAGTAACTAGGCTGAATTGCTAGTGACTCCGGAAATCCACTAGCCACATTGGTCAGTGAGCAAAAAAGTTAATGTCATGCCCTGCTGTGTTCTCTCAAATTACAGAACCATCATCTGCAGACCCTGAGGAGTGTTTAATCCTGGTGCTGTATAATAGCGCAGTATATTTAATGTAACATGGAATTGGGATAGAACTGTTTCACTTGTTCAACATGGAAATAAACATACAATGATTATGCAGTTGCATAACTGCAACAAGCAAACACTCTGTTTTTGTAGCGGATGTCATGAACCACTAGGCACCATGGATAATTTTTGTTTTGTTTTTTTCTTCATGTGAGTGTTTTGGTTGTTCTTCCCTCACATTCACAGACACAAACACACTGTGTCTTACACACCTGGGCCCCACTGAGATCATCAGTTCGTTTGATCTGGGCATGGGAGACCCCATCTAGTGCAGCTGAATTATGGATTAGCAGCAGCATGAGGGGGAATGAAACACTGAGTGCAGAATTCAATGCATTGCAAGAAATGAAGCAAATAAAATAGAGGGTTGAAACAAGGAAAGAGAAAAGGGGAACAGAAGAAATGCTGTGTTTTTCTTCTGCTGTTGCTGTGATAAGACTCTAAAAGGTCAGCATTCCTCTCTTCATCATGAAAACACTTCTGTTTTAAGATACTAAAATTTGTTTGTAATGTGAAGAAACTGAATTATATAAAAAAAAAATAAATAAATAATGGTTTCAGACTTATGTACTTGTTTACTAATGGTATTATGTTAAATGTTAAATATTATGTTATTATGTTAAATTGACCTCGGTTTAACCTCCTGGCAGAAGAAGCCAGCCTTTTGATCTGAAATCACTTGTCATTTTAAGATGATTGTCAGGTGAACATGGCTCCAGGGAGCAAGGGAGGCACAGATGGGAGGGAGGAATTACATCTTCAACAGACTTTATTTATAAACACAAAAAGGCATGAGGGTCAAAACTCAAAACTACCCGAAACTCTGAAGCCAGGCAAACTAATTCTAACAAAGATGGGGTAGATTATGGGTGAAAACAAACTTAACACAAACTTAACACAGGAACCAATATAATAGACAATCACTGGACAGCTGTAACCAATGACCTGGTGTACATAGACACAATGTCAAAATATACCATATATCTTAATTACATGTTTTTTTCAAGAAGACATTTCTGTAACAGGAGTTCTGTGTTTATTATCTGATTTGCATCTGTACAGGAAATGTCAGCTAAGCTTTAACTAGGTGTACTAGTCCACTTGTGTTGTGTTGTGGCAAGGTTCTGGCTTTGTAGATGTACACAGCAAAAGCAAAGGTATTTTTAAGATGAATTGGCATATGGACCTACTGTATAAAAACTTTCCATTACCAGATGTTTTAACATCAACACCTTTAGGTTAGATTCCCTGTCACAACACAAGGGGGCTATAACAGTAGCACACACACACACACACACACACACACACACACACACACACACACCAACTGTTACGATCAGAAAAATCTTGACATGTAAGTTATACTTGTATTTGCATAAAGTGTACTGCTGTAATCTGTTTGTAACAGTAACTACTTTACTAGTAGCTACATAGCTGTTGTAAATGTGTGAATATACACTCATTAGTGGTAGCGTAACATTGGGTCCAAAATGTCACTGTTTCCAGTGATGTTTAGTGTGCTACAAGTGTTTAAAGGTATTTAAGGATACAATGACAATCAGGCAAGTTTTTAAAATTTTTTTTTTTTATATCTATCACTTTTGAGTCCCATATCTTCACAATTTTTTCCCATCTGCCTAGACTAAACTCTGTTTGAGTCTGTTTGCTGTGTCTGTTCTGTGGGGTGGTAGTAGCGTAGTGGGTAGGATACTTACCTCTAGACCAAAAGGTCATGGTTTGAATCCTAAAGCAAGACCCTTAACCCCAAGTTGCTCCAGGGAGACTGCCCCCTGTAGTTAGGAAATGGAAGTCGCTTTGGATAAAAGCGTCTGATAAATGCCGTAAATGTAAATGTGTCTTTATCCACTCGTGTTTTTGTCACAGCTGATGAATTGTTCATTTGTACCTTTTTGTCATTTGTGTTTTCTTATCTACTGGTGGCTTTTCAAATCTGTGGAAAACAACCTTTTTAATGCAAGTCCGAATATATGCAGCACATGTTCCTCTCTTGACCATAGCAGAAATGCTGAAAGGACAGTACCCTTTCAGCTGTGCAAATCCCCCAGACCAGTTCATCACCTTGGCCAGTGACCACATCGCTCACCAGGGCAAGAAGGCAGCGTCTCAGGATGAACTGCATCTGACGTCGGTTAACTACTAACCTTGTAATGCTTCTGCTTCTACTCCCCTACTGCAGACTCAAGCCCTGAGAACTGCCCGCAAGATACCTAATGACACTGGTGCCCCATGCTAGGTTCGCTGACCACCCCACTGAAGTGATAAAAAGCAAAAGGTTGGTTTTCCCTTTAACCATTATTTTGTTTTGCCACCTGGAGAATTCGGGTACCGTTTGTTTAACTTGTAGCCTTCTTCCACTCCCTAAAGAGATCCACAAGTTGCTGTTCACTTCTTCATTTATTTCAAAACTAAAGATATGTTACAAAATGAAAATGCAAATATAATAAATTGTCTGCTGTTTGAAGTTTCACACGGACAGTGAACAGACTGTCACCAAGGCTGGGGCTGGGCCTGAGGTTAATGATGGTATCTTGCTGGCCCACTTTCTCTCCGCCATTTTGCAACCTAACCTCCTTTGTCTGGAAGCACCCTCATCACCTGTAGAGTGCGCACTCTAATGAAAGCAAATATAGTTATCCAAACCAGGGCCATCAAAATAAATGCACTTATGGCCTCTACAACCACCCACAGGTCTTCAACACTAACAGACCTCAACTGGACCCTCTACACACAATCTGTGTATACCATCCCCCAACCACATACACACACATGCATACACATTTGGTCTCTCAAGAGACAGCGTATCACTCTTTGATGGACTTGAGCTTGAGTGACCTCAACAAGCCTAACCCCATTAGCACCAGACCCTCTGTTCCTCACTGGTAATCGAGTCTGAAGGAGTGCCAGTCTGACCAGCATAGTGTATCCACTCATTCTGTCCTCTGCCATAAATAAGACTGGAATCTTTTTTGCTTCTCTGTGAGTCACAGTGCCTCAAGTAAGCCATGACAGACATCATTGTCCTTGGAAAGCCTCTGAAAAGCCACAGGGACACTGACCTAATTACACTTAACACTGTAAAACATGGTATGGATGTATTATCTTGCATTGTGCATTATGCACATTTAGATATCATAGTGACTCCATGCGTGTTGTGAGAAAGTGGGACAAGCTCTGTTAAAGGCAGTCCTTTTGAAATATGCCATCACGCACAAAAACTCATGAGCTCAGCCCACAGTATAAAGGGACTATGGAAGACATGTATTCTTCACTAGCATCTGTTTTGGCTCTGTCATCTACAGATGCTAGTGAATATCTGTTGCTAAATCTAATCTAATCTTATATCTAATCTAAGTTCTTGAAAGGTTTAAAAGGATTTGAACATATTTTGGTGATACATCACTGCTCTCATCCACAATGGGCAAACTATCTACACAACTAAACTACATTTTCCAACATGTATCGTGCCTCATTCAGAAACCAATCAACTCCAAAATAATCTCTATAACTTCAGTGTGAAATTGTGGGTTGACATTTTTGTAGTGCAAAGACAGTGAAGGGTTTTTCACCCAGTGCATTAAGCTTTTAATTTCAAAAGAAGGAAAGACATATAACATATTATTCGGAGATTCTGGCTTTTGAAGTCCCATCAACGAGAATCAAAAAGATGCCGCAGGGATGTAAAGAAACCGCAGAAAAAGAAGAAGAAGAAACCTGGCTGGCTTTGGTCACACAGTCTCTGGGGTAGAATTTGTTTGCAGACATGTCCTAGACATTCTCCAGCTTCCAGTTGAGCTTGATGATTAGCCATCTCCTTCACAGGAATGAATAGTTAAAAATGAGTTCAATGTCAGTGCACCTACAAACACTCAAAGAGCAACAGGCATGACAGACATGAATAGAGCGCAGCAAAATATGCGGACTAAGTGTGAATTGAGTAACCGCTTGACAGAAAAAAAAAAGGCTGCTCTCTTACTTTTCGTGTGTGTGTGTGTCTGTGTGTGTGTGTGTGTGTGCGCGTGTGTGTAGGTGTGCATGTGTGTTGTGTGTGCAGGCATGCTTGTGTGAGCATTTCTGGAGGTGGCCTTGTTATGAAGCAGCTGGCGAGGGCTTACAGTGAAATGGTGAAAGAAGACGACATGGTCTTAGATGCTTATTAAAATCATAAGCCTCCTCATCATCCGTCTCACAGGAAATGCACTCAGATCTGTCCCAGGGCCCGCTATTCATTACAGGTTCATAATGGAGTGCAGGAAAACCTCATTGCTCTTATATCTGAGGTGTCTCTTAGCGCTCTTATAAACAACACAGCCTGAAATCGCCCAGGAATAGAGGGCAAGTGTGTAAATCCCTTTCGATCATGACAAACACTGGAATGCTGCTTCTACAGAGAAGAGGTACATGTGCTATGTCACACTGTTAAGACAAGGCACTTCAGCACCAGAGTACAACTGATTGAAGAAGGTACATTTATTCACAATACAGATACTAAAGACTCCTGCACATGGCCAGAGCACAAGTAAGAAAATCTAAAAGTTATTTAAGCTTTTACATCAAAGGGCTCTCTACTCTAGAGAGGCAAGCTACAAAATGTAAGAATACAGAAAGTAAAGTGGGTGGAAATAAAAGAACAATTCAGATACAAATGAAGCGCATCCCATGTGTTTCCCACGCTTACATTTTTAAAAAAATATTCAGTTCAGTCTTGTCCTAAAGTCAATATATATATATATATATATGTGTGTGTGTGTGTGTGTGTGTGTGTGTGTGTGTGTGTGTGTGTGTGTGTGAAAACCAGGAAGCCAGAGAATACTACTTTAATTTTTAAATGTGTAGGCCTTCAAGTAGATAGACTGCAGTTTGTGTGTGCGTGTGAGTGTGTGTGTTTGTAACATTCCACCTAAGACATCAGTCTTTAATGGCATATGCAGGAAAATAAAGAAGAGCAGCCCTGCCTCTACAGTTCTTCAACAATTACACAGATTTGGGTGTAAAATGGGTCTGCATTAACCCCACAATGCAGATTTGATAGATATAGAGACCATAGACATGGTTACAGCAATATAGAAAAAAGTGATATGACCAGATGAATCATCCATCACCACATTCTACACAAACGATTGTGATGCACACCAAGAGAATGGTCCAAGCCTGAGTTCCTGATCTGTAGATTGAGAGGGATCTGGTGACTCTGTTTTGCTCCAGGGGCCATTTTTCTGGCATAGTCGGGTTTGCTTGTACTATTAGAGGGATTGGTCATATTACCTTTCTGACAGGAGTGGTCCCTTCCAGGATGTCAGTGATTCCATCCACAGGAAACAATAGGTCACTAAATGGCTTGTAACTATGTGAATGATGGAAATCATATGCTATGGCTTTTGCAGTCAGTAGATCTCAACCTGTTGGAGACTTTAGATCACCTATCTCCACCAGAGGAACTTACTACACCCATTACACTATCAAGGTGCACTGATGTTGTTCTAGCAGCTCATGCTTCTGAGATTCTTTGTATGTTGTTGTATCCAATTACTTGCTCTGTTAATATAGCTAAAGATATGAAGCCCTACACAAGAACATTCTCAAAAGGATGTTGACAACAGTTAGAAGTCACATCAAAGGTAAACTTTTGACTAACTTCTGGCTGCATACTTGTAGAAAAAAATATTTAATCAAAGACAACAATTGATCTATTTTCCAATTAATAACTAAAGATGTTTCATGTGGGACTATCATAGCAATATCCAATCAAATCCAATTAGCTTTCGAAGCTTCCCTCTAGAAAAAAATGCATTACAGCAGGATTAAGCAGCTATCTGCACTGGACTTGATTAATGACCACACTAATTAATGCTGAAAGAGCTCATTGGAGCGACTCTTCATGTAAGTGAGCTCAGCGATCCAGCAGCAAAGTAAGCACCAAGGAAATAAAAATGTCAGGAGTACAGACAGCCAGTACACCAAACATGCTTCATAATGCTTTCTAATACTTGTTTATTCTAGTAGTCTCTAGAACATGTTCAACAACACTCCCTTAATAAGCCATCAAGAAAAAAATATGATAGACACAACAAATGCTCTGAAACAGGTGGGTCTGTGCCAAGACCCCAGTCTGTTGTGTACTGGACCCTATTTAAGACACTCACAGTAGTGTCAGAGAGGTAGAAGTGGTACTCAATCCACATTTAGGAACTTTGAATATTCAATAAACCAGTTATAAAATCTCCAGTCAATCAGTCTCCTATCCACCCTGTCACACAGGACCCACACCAATTTAATCAAGACCCTCTATATCCACAAACCCACACAACACTTCTAGCAGGCAACTGGAATAATTTGAATGGTAAAAATGTCTCCTTACCTTTGGATCCCAGTTCCCAAGTGATCTGACTTCAGTAAATCTAAATGTAATTTTTGAATTCCTTTAAAATAGTTACTTCCCCAGATGAGTACCTGAAAAAGATATGTATTTATTTTATCTTATAAACACGTTTAAACCTTTTTTTTAAGTTTATGGATATTCATAAGCAAACACACATGCACACAATACAATCTACCATAATTAAATCAAAACCTAGTAGTGTGTGTGTGTGTGTGTGTGTGTGTGTGTGTGTGTGTGTGTGTGTGTGTGTGAATATCTATATTAATTTCAGAATCTAACAAGATAAAGAGGTAAAGATGGTCTGACTATATGATCAGATGAGTTCCATTTATGTTCTAGCATAATTTTCCTGTCAAAAACAAAACTTTGCTTTGAATATGGGGCCATGCTGGTATGAAATATTGTATCAGCCTGAAGTTGTTCTTTTTTAAGATAAATTGGAGAAGACACACACACAAGTGTTTTACAGTCACATATCTTGTATATCTTGACTTGGCACTACTAAGTCTTACTGAAGATACTGAAAGATCCCTGCCACATAACTGATGAAAATTCACAAAATGAATGATTAAAGATTCCGCGCAGATTGAGAGAAAAAGAAAAAGAGAGAAAATTTGTTTCAGAAATCGTACCTCACTTATTCAGCACTATTAAGGCTTGATACATTCTTTATTGCCAGATCAGAGTCTGTAGAATGACACGAATCAGGCATATTTAAATCTCTTCCATATGGAAGATAGGGGGAGAATTCAAATGAGAGAGTAATGTAGGGGCTATTTCTTTGGGGTATATTTCCTGAATTCTAAATGTTTCATGGGGAAATTGAAATGAGTAATTTGCAATCTAATAATTTGAGATAAAAGATTGCTGTAGAGTGAGTTAATATGGGAACTATATTATTTTTTATATTATACCGTGTGATGATAATGATATCCATTTTTCACACTTTTCTTTCATATTACTTTTCTCCTTGCAGATAATTCCCATGGCTACTTTCATCAGCAGACCATATAAAAGAGTAAGATTACAATACTTTTATATAAACCTTCCTTTGAGACTGCAAACACATGCTGGATCATATGGTGATCAAGATCACCAGACCTTTTTATGGTTGAATGCAAAAGCTAATAAAGCTACTTGGAAGCAACCTATAAAAAAGCACAATACTCAACAAATAAATTAAGTGATGATTAATGGACTTACAGTTAATATGAATTACCTTCTATCGATACACATTAATTGCATTGTCATTACATATTAAGTTGTGTACAGTTAAAAAGAATTGTGTTTCTATGGGAACAAATCCCTCTATCCCAAACACTATTGACAAGTCAGACCTCTGCTGACTGGTTATTTCTAGCATGAAGCTTGCTTCCACATTAGAAGCTCACTAAATATATTAGGTTCTGTGTCATAACCATAGACAAAGTATCTAAATGCCAACATTACCACAGGCTTTGTGGAGGTTATTTTTGTGAAGTGTTTTCAGATTTTTTAATTATATTTTTTGGTTAGGGATTTGCAGGGAAATGTGAGGGAGGTGGTGATTCAGCATGGCATATGTTTAATCGTGTCTGTGCTGTGCAAGCCTTTGGTAAATGTCAGAGAAAATGCTTCACTGAATTTCACTTATACCATTATGCCAATAAGACTCATTTGTATGAGTGGTGTGTTTGTGTACAGAAATGTGCAGGAAAGAAGGCTAACCCAAAACAAAACAAAATGATAGCATCATGAAAGCGTAAAATTTTGTGTACAGGATGGAAATAATTATAAATCTATGGTGTCTATCCGAAACATCAAATAAACACAATGGCAGTAAAGAACAGGATCATTTCAAATGACCTAACCATTCTACAACCACTAACTCACTATTGCTGTGAAGTGTTGTTGCAAGTGTTGTGAAGTTCAGGCAAGATTTATTTACAAAATCCCATGAGTCTTCAGTTTAAAATGCAACACAGTGTCAGAGTGCAGGCCGCGAGGCCCACACTCTGAACTCCCTCGGAGTGGGCAGGAATCAACCGACAAGCAGGTCTCCATGCTCAGGATGAGTTTTATTCAGAAAAACAGGATCAAAACAGAAAACGGCGCTATGGCCAACAGAAATCCGGATCTCCAAAAATCAGACACAGGCAGGGGAAGTGAGGTGATGGACAGACGGGGCTAACTAACAGAAACAGGCATAAATACCTAACTAATGATCACACTAATCACAGACAGCTGGAACTCAGGAACACATACCATAAGGACAGAAAAACACATGTATAACACAAGCACCAAACCAGAAATGTCAAAATAAAAGCCCCCAAATTCCAATAGAGACCCAGAGCAAAACAGAACAGAACAAGCATTGAAAAACTGAAAAGCAGTGGCCCTAACGGCCACTGACCGAACCGTGACACACAGGAGCTGCACTGTGCTGTTGTAACTAGTCAGAAAAGGCACACAGGACAATAATTTGTCAGCTTGATAATATTCACTGATGAAAATGAATAATTAATTAAATTCATTAAATAGTTAATTATCTAATTATATAACAAACAGTATGTTTAGTCTTACACAACAGTTGCTACAAAAGTGGGTGTAAACAATTTTCAGGACATATTGCAGACGTGTAGCTGTCAGGTTTCTGTCAAGGGGACCAGCAGCAGGCACTTAATATTATTGTAAAAATATTTACATTTAAAAATACTGAGCCTATCTATTAATATAATAATTGAGAAACCTATGAAAAACACATAATGTTACTGCTGCAATTGTTGAGTTTATTTAGCATAGTTTTGTGTAGCATAGCTATTTTACAAATATTTGTTTTTGTTTTTCTGTGTGGAAAAGAAATAAAACTTTCTACATTTGCCTTGGTAGACAAAGATGATTACTAAAAAAACATTTGAATAATCCTGAGAGTGCCTTAGACATCCCATCAAAGAATGAGAGAAAATGTCAATTTTTCTTTACTTCAAAGGCAGTCTAGTCACTGTAATGCTTTAATGTCTGTAGCTCAGGCTGTGACTGTGTGGCTGCTGAGCCGCTGGCATCAAAGCAGGGTGATCCATCAGCTGGCAGTTTTCTTCTGTGACAGTAGCAAAAAGCTGGCAAGCGCAAGCTTAGAGGTCATTCCCTGGAGAGAGACGGCCATGTCTGGAAGCTAAGAGTACAGGTAGACAGAGTACACTCCTCACCCTGTACACACAGTGTCCCCTGAGGGGCCGCCTCTGGGTTTCAGCTGAGACAAGGCCACTGCCAGACATACACTAGGAAGACAGAGACTTCACACACACACATACACAGAGCTGTGGACTGGTCCAGGTACAGGAGTTCAAGTACTGAAACCAATCAGATAGATAGAGAGGGAGAGAGGGAGAGAGGGAGAGAGAGAGAGAGAGAGAGAGAGAGAGAGAGAGAGAGAGAGAGAGAGAGAGA
>JBBPCW010000127.1:6016412-6027423 GCA_037974425.1 Phenacogrammus interruptus
CCATTACATGAAAAGATTTGGCCTTTAACAGGCAGCAAAACACAATTGTTTTACATATTTATTAATTTAATAGCGTAGTAATAAACTCCCATTCAGTTTCAGTGGGAACAGTATTGTTGGTCTCTTTTTTTGTAAGTGCAACAGAATGATCACTTTCACTAAAACAAAACTGACCCTGAAGTCATGTCCAGTGACCCAGTGACATTCATCACCCAGTGACATTCAACTCTTGTAACTAGTTTCTAGTGGAGCAGCTAATTGTACTAAATGATAATATATTGATCAAAAAGCCTTTGGTTATTAAGACTCCTTCTATTAATATGCTCTAAATGAATTCAGCACATAGAAAACAATAAATCATGTTTTTTTGTAGCCTGTGGTCATACATTCCAAAACAAATGACATTCTGCGTTCAAGATTCTGTTGGAGCTGTTGGGTCACACATGGAAGTGTCAATAATTCAATCACACAAGAAAGGCTAAGGCAAAGCTCTGTAATTGAAAAGGCTTGGCTGCATCGATCTGTCCACACCTAGTGAGATTAGAAGCATGTTGAAAGCAGAGCTCAGGAGAACTGCAGTCATGTTTAGCCCTTGGCCATTCTTGATTACTCTATCATAGTCTTGAGGGAAAAAAGTTGGTTTGGGAGTAACAATAAACTATGAACAAGGCTGGACAGAGGTTGGACAGAAAGGATATGCAAAAAGACAATATGTAGATCAATAATTGAGACGGACTGGTTTAAGTCATTAGAATCCAGAAGACAAGGAATCAATAAGCAATAGATTTATGATACAATGTTTCCCTGGGTTTCTTGTTCTTAGGGACAAGTCTTAGGGACAAGTTTTACATTGCATAATGTTCACATATGGAGGTGAAAAGCATAAATTGAGGCTGGATATGCTTTGCCAACTGAATGAGGTGATGTAAAGAATCTAATGGAAAGAAAAGTAGGGGTGGTGATGGCTTAGTGGTAGGATACTTGCCTCTAGAGTCTAGACCAAGAGTTCATAGGTTCAAATCTTATCTTCAGCACCACCACTGGGTCCCTGAGCAAGACCCTTAACCCCAAGTTGCTCCAGGGAGACTGTCCCCTGTAGTTAGATAATGGAAGTCGCTTTGGATAAAGGCGTCTGATAAATGCTGTAAATGTAATGCAACATTAGAGCCCTGAAAAGTAATGTTAGGAAATGTCAGGGTGAAATTCTTGACCACTGTAACTCTCTCTCTCTCTCTCTCTCTCTCTCTCCCTTAAGGAGCTTGATGGTGTGTATCTCTCTACAACTGAAATGGCTAAGGTCACAGTTTCTTTACCATTCACACACTGCAATACTCCGGAGAAGTTCAGTTTATCTGACAAGGAGAGGTCAGTCTTATCTGAGCCTGTATTTTTTTTTTCTGACCTGTATTTAAAAGGTCCATGCTCCATACTATAGATATAGATCTCTCAGACATGTGGATCGAGTAGATACCACATCTCTCATGTTGCACCTTGGCCCAAATTTATTTTCTCACTGTCATTTCACTACACCCAATTCAACCATAATACTTTCGCCGTTTAATGACACACCACACACTCAAATCAGTATTTTCAGTTTCTTACATTTCCTTACTGAGGTTTGATCCTATTTTACTGTACAAGCAATTCCTTTCATTGCTGGTACATATTAATATTAAAGTGCTGTAGGAAAACCAATGTCAAGTAAAAGTAAAATGATACATTCCACCAATTATCATAACACATATCAGAAATCATAAGCTTTCCCATTAGTATTAGTTAGTATTAGTTATTGTTTAAGTATACCTATTACATCAGTTTCATTGGTCTAGCTCTGCTGTCATTACTTTGCAAGGTCAGAGTCATTTGCATGCTAATCTGTGATCCATTTGCACAGTCTTCAGTCTTCCAAAAATGTATGGCATGACATAGTTATGCCAGTCACAACATGCAAAGGTCATTTGTTGGTACCTAGATAGTACCTAAAGGTGGTTTGACCCACTGTCATTCTCTCTAATAAAACTCCCCAAGGCAATTAGAAATAGCAGAATATTGAATATTGCTAACACCCATTGATGCAGTTCTAGCAACAGTGCTGGCTACAAGGTGTCACTAATTTTGCTTAGCGATCCTCTAGAGATACAGCTGACAGATGACATTTATACAACGCCTTTAAAATACAGCTAAATGTGCTTTACAGTGTGAACTTAAACAAAAGACAGATATAAGAAACAAGGGGTAGTCAAATAAAATACTAGCAAACAACAAGGTGCAACAAATCAAAGCAGCGACAAAAAGAAACGATGACAAGAACGTATGCAATAAAACATCAGAAAATGACACAGATGGAGCCTGGCAAATGTTTAATGTGACTGTATGAAGAGAAAGTATACTTCAACACTATTTAGTAAGATTTATGTTTGGAATAAAAAGAAGGCTATATATGAGGGTGATGTACCATTAAGTATTTCAAATGAGTTTTACAGTTATTTCTGCATTATTTAATCATATAATCAATTTTAAATGAAACAGGCAGCCAGTGGAATGATGTTAAAACAATTGAAATATAGTCAAACAATAGCAATAGTGCAGAAAGTGTGACCACTGTTGGAATCTGAGTCTACCAACAATCTCTTACAAAAGGGTGTGCAGAATGTAGTTATTTTAATATAGTTTTAGTTTTCTTTAGGGACACAGACAGTGTACACAGACCAATAGAGACCAATAGAGCAGGAATGGTCACCTCTAGTTCCAGACAAGCACAACGCTGCAGTGTTGTGATAACTGATGCAATGACTCACATGTGAGGAATGAATTTCAAGAGAGAAAAACAAGTTAATTATACAGCAAAATAAAAATAGCACAGCAAATGGTTATTCCATCAATAGTAGAAAAGAAAATATGGAGGGCACACAGTAAATGAGTAAACAGTAAACTTTCACAATATTATTGTTTTGAACAGACAATGGCAATGTGTACTTTGACAGTAAGAAACAAACAAAATGTCAAACAAAAGCAAACACACACACACAAATAAGATATATTGATTTCTCAGTCAGGTTAATCCAGGATAATAGAGAATTTCTATTTACAATGCCATGTAATCCAGGACTAAACTTAAGCTTGTCCAGGAAAGTGACTCAGTATTCACTGCGCAGATCAAAGAGCTGCGGTCTTATGCTGTGTCTTTTTTTGGAAAAGCTGCCCTTTTCATTGTATAATCACTGATGAATGGAAATAGTACAACATTGCAGTTGTGTATATACAAACTTTCTTTTCGTTCTCCTGTAAAGTTAACATATTTTTGATCAGAGATTTTAATAAATGACAAAATCCATCAGGTAGCGGCTGTTATAGTTCTTAACGTCATTGCTGCAAACAGTGCATTCTAATCTTTAAAATCTGTCTGCTGGGACAAAAGAGAAGTCAGGATCACAGTTTTCTGTGACCAAAAACTAAAAGAAGCGTAAATAATGAACCTGTCATGTGCTGGCAAATGCAGCTAGGGCGCATCTGAGATGTGAAGAAATGCATTGCAGATGCCTAATTTTAAAATGACATATCGAAAATGTGGGTAATAGTTTAGAGGTGCTCCAGTACTGAGCTTGTTGCTCTGCATGTCACATGAATGCAGTAACTGAACAGGATTTGAGACTACATGGATAAAGGGTGGCATTTAGACTATAGATTACATTCTGCAATCCGCAACAAAAGAGCATTGTTCTGCTATTAGTGCTACTGAACACATTACAAAGAGGCCCATTTGAAGGCCCCTGAAAAGAAGCCATTTACCTGTGCAGTATCCATTCACAAGCAGTGATCCAGAGCAACAGACAGAATGATAAACACACAACAGTAATTATGACCTACAAGCATGGCCATTATCAATTGTTTTCGCAGGACACAAAACCTGAAACTCTTTCCTAAACGTTGTGATGCTTGTTGGGGTATATTTGATATTAGAATGCTAAAAAATGAGACATTGCAATGGAGTTGCTTAAACCTGGTGGATTTTTGCTGCATTTGTTGGATTTTAGCTTCATGAGTTTATAAGGTAATTGCACTTCAGTCAAAGCGGTGAGGCGGACAAATTGTGGAGAAATCTGTCAAATATACGGATGTCTCTTTCATTCGCGTCTCTAGTTTGAATTTAGCTTAATAGGGTGATTTGCATCAGGACCTTAGAACGCAGTGCATTCAGTAACATAGGTTGCTTTTCTTTTGTAAATCAGTTTCTTTAGCACCTGCTGTTCTGCAGAAGACCAAGATGTGAGATGTGGTGTGAAGGAAGCATGCCAGTATGTGAGCCATTACAGCACACTGCTGTAAAAATAAATAAATAAATAAATCATGGCACTATTACTGGAATCAGTACACACACACACACACACACACACACACACACACACACACACACACACACACACATACACACACACACACTCACAGTGATGTGTAATTGACATTAGAGATAGTAGCAGCAGCAGAGGATCAGCTCAGGATGAGGCATGTCTCCTACTGTTAGCTCCATTGATCTGGGCTGTTGTGAGCCACCAGGGTCTTGTTGCTAAAATGGGGAGCTTGATAACATCCTCTCTCTCTCCTCTCTTAACCACACCCACCCTCCTTCACCATTTTAACACTAAAGAAACTGATGGAATCTTGGACTCCTCGTTTTTCTTTCCACTGATCAAGAATCATTTTAGGTGTGGATTTCATAGCGCACTGCAACAAAATACGGTTATTTCGAGCTGTCATACTGAGAAACCATTTTTATCCATCAATGAACCATTAAATCAAGAGGCTTCAACAGATTTTTTAAACATAACATAGTATGAACAAGTATCATATACTTATGGTTTTCCCATCTCCCCTGCCATATAAATGACTACAGGTATGATTATTAGCCTAAAGCAATTTATTGCATATTATAGTTCCCACACTCAGAACATCTAAATGTGTCTTTTTCATAATATTTTTGTACAGCTAAAACATCCAGGGGGCAAATTGAAGAAGTTTCTTTGTCACATGAATAGTCATACAAGTTGGCTGCCACAAACAAGGCACCTGGGGAGCAGTGGTTAGGATTTGACACCCAACCCTCTGATTGCAGAGCCAATGCCCTAACCACTAGGGCTTCCAGCTGCCCATAGAATGACCACATAGAATGCTGATGTGTGCAAAATGAGTATAGGACATTCAAAACATATCTTCATGACTATGTTTACCGAGTTGTCCCAATTCAATTGGGAAAATTATAATGTTGGTTATTTATTTGAAATACATGAAATATCATCATATAATAGATTTAGCTCAGACCAGTCAGAATTATTATGACTGCTGCAGTAATACAGTGTTTGTCAACATTTTAATTCAATCATTTTTTAGTCTATGATATCATTTACTTAGACTTCACCAATCCACAAGAAACTTGGTGGGATTCGAGGCCCACATAGCTGATATGGCATACTGTTATGGTTCGGTCGGCGTCCGTTAGAGGTCACTGCTTTTCAGTTCTTTTCTTCTGTTTTTCTGTTCATGTTCTGGGTCCTTTATTTTGACATTCCTGTTTGTTTGGTTCATCGTGTCACGTGCTTTTGTTTCCACCTGTCTTGTGTTTGGTTCTGATTAGGTTCTGTATTTAAGTTCTGTTTGTGTTTGCCTTAATCATGTGTCCATCGGCTCATTTCACCTCATTTTCAGAACGCTTATCCTGATCTCTAGTTTTTGTTTGTCTTGCGGCCACAGCGCCAGGTTTGTTTTCTGCTTTTGTGTGAATAAAAGTATCATGGCATGGAACCCTGGTCTGGTTTCTTGTCTGTGCTCCGAGGAAGCTCTCGTCCGAGGGGGACTAGCCCCCACGAACGTGACACATACCACAGATTTCTTTTCTGTTTTCTCTTCTCACAACATAAAACCAAGCCAACACATGGTGCCATTTGCAATAAATGTTTGTGTAATAATCACTAAAGTTAAATATGTATTTAATCTTTAATGATCATGCATAGGAAGGCACAAGTGTCATGCATTTTGTACATTTGTGCTCTGAGCATTATCTAGAAGAATGTACAAAATGTATTCCTGCGATAGTTTGCTACTGGATAAAAGCATAGCTGTCATGTTTCACTTTGTCACCTGTGGTGCATGCTGCTGAATTAAAACACACTGGTTTGTATTTTATACTTGAATTTATTCATCAGACACACAGCATGCAGCAGGCTAGTCTAGGTTTAACCAAGTTAGCCTAATACACACCTAGTGAGCACGTAAGCTGCCTCAGTAGACTTTATTAATGTAGGATAACCATCTCACTCCACCATTTACATGCAAATGCAAATGAATAGTGCATTTTCATTACAGAGTAATTGCTTTAGCCACAAGCTTCTTCATTGTAAGCCCCAAAGAGGAAATCCAGAGCTCCTCATCCAAAGAAATGTCTATATCAGCAAGCTTTTAATCATCAGACTATTTTCTTCCAGCACATGTGGATCAATAATGTGTCCTAAGCAGAGGGGATTTAATTACTGTCCATCCTATAAGCTCTAGTACTTGCCACCACCATGCAGCTCGGTGTATTTCTTAACTTTAAGCAGAGAGATTTGTTGGAGGACAAAGCACAAATATAGCACTTGCTTTCTGTCATCCCTCTCTCTTTCTCTTGCTTCTTGCTTCATACAGTGTAGTTGACAGGTAAAAAGGCAGACAAAATAAATCAGAAGGCTTGTTACCGTGCAGTATATTCACAACTCTCTCTAACAGGGTTTCAAACAAGCAAAAACCATCCTGGCAGAGTCAGGCATGCTTACCCTGTATCTCTTACACACCTGAATACATGGTTCAAATTTCAAAGTTATCCCTGAAAAGTAACAGGAAAAAAAAGTTCAAACCTTAAACTAAATGTATAAAAGCAACAATAAAAGGAATAAAAAGTAATAATAATGAAGTTACAACTTTGAGATTGCAGCAACCACCTGCTACCTGCCTTTAGATGTTTTGTTCAGTGTGAAAGTTTTGATACAATATCATTTAAATACATTTTTGCTTTTGTAATCATTTTATGCATTGTCATTTTCTTCTCAGCATTTTGTCTTATAAGAGAATATAATGTTGCTCATTTCAAGATTATTTTTATAACAAGCAACATGATCTGATATTTTAAGAATTTCTCTAGATAACATTACGTACAGCAAATAAAACAATCTGGAAATAGCTTTATCTCACACTCATCAGTGGCAAATTGCATGTTAGTCAAAAAAGGCTTGCATTAAAGATGATTATGTGGCCCATGTTTGTTCTAAAACAGATCTGGGCCACTTCTGGCAGAAATATGGCAGCCCTGACCCTGGCAATCTGCAGAGAGCCATAAGTGGCCTGCATAATAAAAAAAAAAAGTTAATTTGGACCTCATGTGTCAGAACTATGCAGGACATTTTAGGCAGAGATATGGCAAGTTGGTCGATATAACATTTTTAGAAAAACATTCCAACACAATCTGCCAAGAGGGTAGCAACAATATGAAAATTAATAGAATGCAAGTTAATTACAATCTGGTGTAAAATGGTTTGTGTCTGAAATGTATGTTCATGGGACATTGAATATATTTGTGCATTTTTTGCGACTGTGAGTTGGAACCTGTGCATGCAACCTCTTTTCCATTAGTGGGAGTTGATTAAACCTACATTCACAACAGAAAACAATTGCTGTCTTTATTTGGGACATGTCATGTGGTGTATGGACTACATTTGATTGGCTTTAATGAGCTACCACAGTCAATTAGAATCTGCAAATTGCAGATCTGAATGTCACGGTGGGAGTGTCAGCAGTGCTGCTGAGGGGTTAAAGAAAGGCAACTTAAACACAGAAAACCAACAGCAAAGGCAAAAGGGTGGCCAGTGGAATATTAACAACAGCCAGGGATGTAGAACTGCAGGTCTAGCAAAGAGCAACAGACTACGTAACAAAGCTTTAAATGATGTTATTCAGAAAATAAAAGGGATTTTTGGCATCAGAGTAACTTTACGAAGTTAAGCAAGAAATGTTACAAAACTTAAATGAGATAATGGAAATACTGTGATGGGCTTTGATGTACTCTGCAAAATAGAGTTCATTATGAATTATTTTACATTCATGTTCTTCACTTAAACTTGATAGGAAAGGGAGAAAAGCAACCTAGTTTAATTTCAGCCTCTGTCTCAGACCTGCATAAACCAGTGCTCCTGTAGCCTCTTCCAGTCTCAGACCTACACAAGCCAATGCTACTGTAGCCTCTCTCGGTTTCAGACCCGCTCAAGGCGATGCTATTCTAATATGACACAGTGTCACGATAAACTTTCTCAGTGTCAGCACAAGCCAAAAACGTGTTTACTGAATATTCATTCTGATAACTATGTGTGCTGAGGTGACAGAGGTTTGTAGTTTGTCCACCTATTTTTCTTAGGACTGCATGCCTGGCTGTGATTGAGAAATGCGAAAACAAAATTGATTATGTGTATGCTTGAGGTAGCTTTAGTATACCAGTTTTGAATTTGTCATAAGACAAGGGTATTCAGTCTTATCTATAAGGGCCGATGTGATTGCAGGTTTTCAATTCTGCTCTTCATTTTTGCATTTTAATAAGACTGGACACCTCTGTCCTAGAGGCTAGAATTCAACCAGCTATATTTTCTACCCTTTCACACCTGATTCAACTTCTTCGATAATTAGCAAACCCTTCCTGAGTTGAATTAGGTGTACTGAGCCAGAAATAAAAACCACAGTACAGTGTGGGTTTTGCAAGAAGCACATTTATGTAACTGTGGACAGAAAGTGTCAAAAGAACATTGAGACACAAGTGACATTCTACATAAAGGGCAAAGATAAACTGACAGAACTTGGAAACTATATATGTATTAATTCCCCAATCCAGAACTTATGGAAGGTTTGCCTGATCTATCTTTTAAGCTGGCGGTGCACTAACTCACAGCACCCTCTGCCTAGTTTTCAGTCGATTTTCATACCTAAAAGGTGTGGTGGCAGCCTGTGTGTTTGCAGCAACACTGACTGGTGTGTGAATACTGAGTTGCTCGATAGTTACTGCACACTACTGCTGGAATTTGTGACCGTTAGATGTACACTATTTTATTTACCTTGGGAATTCTCCACTATGCCCATAGTCACTGTTTACAGCCTACCCAGCACTAACACTAACAACATACAGCCCCAACTTTATGGAGTCATCAATGTAATCAGGAACTCAGAATACCCAGATGGATTGTTTATTTTTGCCTGAGATTTTCATTACACAAATCCCAAGTCAGTTCTCCCTAAATTCCATCAGTATGTTGGGGCAAACATGTTGAACTGTATTTATGCAAGCACTGCTGGTGCACCCACCCCAACCTCGGCTGCTCAGATCACATGTCTCTCATGCTGATAACAGCGTACAGAGAGCTTATCAGATGAGCCCAGCCCATTCTGAAGCAGACAAAAATTAGCTTCCCCCCAAATCCAGTGCTCTCTTTGCTTCTCAGGACTACTTTGAGCACACTGATTGGGAGATGTTTAGGGAGGCTGCAACCTATGGTAATAACTTTGGAGGTGCACACATTGCTGAGAACCTGTGAAACCATCTTTAGATCAAATGCTAAGGCTGCCCTGAGAGCAGCAAGGGCCACCCTATCCCATGCTCAGGAAATCCACAGCCACTTCCAGGACACAGGGCTCATTTCTAAGTGCACATAAAATGACATGACACCAGACTAGATGCTCTGCCTGACAATGGCAGAGGTGAGTAAAACTCAACCCATAAATGGCTTAGAGTCAACCCATAAATGGCTGCCAGACCAGACAACATTGTCCAAATATGCTGAGCAGCTGGCAGATGTTCTCACAGACATCTTGAATGTCTATCTGAGCACCACCCTTGTTCCAATGCTGCTGCCCCCCTCATTGGACTCACTGCAGTTTGTACATGATCCAAATCAGTCACCACCACCATCTTCACCTAGCCCTCACCCAGCTGAACAAAAGGGACACTTATGTGAGAGTGCTGTTGACAGAGTTCAGTACAGCATTCTACACCATCATTCCCCAGCATCTGATTGGGAAGCTGAGACTGCTGGGCCTAAACACCTCCCTCTGCAGTTGGATCCTGTGCTTCCTGGTAGACATCTCCAGTTCCACCATGCTAAGCATATGTGTCCCCTGGGGCTGTGCGCTTAGCCCTTTGCTGTTCACACTGCTGACCCACATCATTAAGTTTGCAGTTGACATGACCACGGTGGATCTGACCAGAAGAAATGATGATGTGGCATACAGAGAGGTGATGGACTGATGCAGAGCCAAGAACCTGTCTCTGAATGGGGACAAAACACAGGGGATGGTTATCGACTCGAGGAGGTCATTACATGATTACTCTCTGCTGAACATCAGTGGTTCCTCAGTGGAAATGGCCCAGAACACCAATTTCCTTGGTGTTCTCATTACAGAGAACCTAAGGTGGATACTCAACTCCATCAACCACGAAGGACCAGGAGTGTCTTTACTTCCTTTGGAGACTGAGGAGGGCAGGACCCCACCCAGTCCTCACCGAGTTCTACGTAGGGACTATAGACAGTATTCTCTGGAGCTGCATCGCAGCTTGGTGCAGGAATTGTTCCATTTTGTATCTCAAGACTCTACCAAGAAAAGGGAGGACCTCTGAGAAGATCATGGGCGTCTCTTGCCTCTCTGTCACAGATAATTACATTATGAACTGTATCCATAAAGCCACCAGCACTGTGGATGACTCCACACACCCCTTACACACCTTCTTCTCCCACCTCCCATCTTGTAAAAGGTTCCGTAGCATATAAGCCTCCATTGCCAGAAAGGGAAACATCTTCTTGCCTCAGGCCATCAGAGTCCTCAATAAGAACTGAATCATAACCCCCTTCAACAGACACACACACACACACACACACACACACACACACACACACACACACACACACACACACACACAAACATATCCCCAAACTGAGCTTCTTCATCTGCT
>JBBPCW010000127.1:6137121-6149974 GCA_037974425.1 Phenacogrammus interruptus
GTACAAAAGAATGCCAGAAGTGAGTACAAAAAGAACCTGAGAAATGGAGAACACCGGAATTAATCAGATTTTAACTGGCACTTTTAGACGTCTGCTACACTTTTAGGTGTCTTTTTGGACTTTTTTGGTGTTTAATGCTTACCACACTGCACCAGAATTTTCTGGATTGCAAAAGATGTGTACACATTTTTCCATTCAGTATTTGTACGTATCCAAAGTCAAAATAAAACAGCATGTACCAGATCCGCACAGTTTTCAGGAAGGATTTAAACCATTCTTCCCAACAGAATCTATAGCAGAGTGCCACACATTCTCAACAGGTTTAAGATCAAGGCTTTGACGTGACGTGACTTCAAGACATTCACCGTCGTGTTTTGTAGCCGTTCCAGTGCTCCTTTGGCCTTATGCTTTGGGTCATTGTCTTGTTGAAATTGGTTTGTTTTACATCACACATACATTTGACCAAAAGGTTATATATTGGTTTAATCTGACCATAAAACATTCTTCCAATTCTTAATTGTGTATTTCTTGTGCTTTTATGTAGACCTTTTTGTAATAAAAAAGCCAAAACTCAAATAAAGAAAGAGGACAGAATCCAAACAGAATGCAACTCAGAAGACCATGTTGGAAAACCGACAAAAGCTGAACACAAAGACAGCCTATTTATGCTGGGAAATAAAATACAATTCTAAAGATTCTAAAGATCGCCTCATCCCAGGCCAGCCAAGAGCACTTAATATCTCTCTGACCAGGGACGAGACCAAACCCCCAGTCAACCTGAAAATCCTTCTCATTAATTAGACAAAAGCGGCCTCTAGCAGCCATTGGCCGGGGATGTGACAACAGCATATTTCAGTTTTTTTAATCTTTAATGTAGGTTACTTACAGCAGCCTATTAGATGATAAAGATAGAGGCTAAAGCTTACACATCACAGTCACAAACGGGAAGACAAAAGTATGATTATCATACCTGAACTTTGGATTTTTTGGTGCAGGTACAAATTCACAGTGCTGCTGTCAACGGGGAGCAGGAATGAACGGCCGAGACACAGCCTTGTTGCGTGGCGGATGGGCCCGGGCGTGACTGGCACGCGAGAGCTGGTAAACCAGGCTGTTTAGTCTGAGAACGCTCCAACAAAGGAGTTGAGACTCGCACCAAACGAGTCCGCATTCTCACTCGAACACACAGGGGAACTAGGGGTTGCTCCGAAGAGCGTGAGTACTCACGGAACCTGATTTGGTTATAGGGTGGAACACGTTGCATGGAAGCTTGTCACTTCAATGACTGTGCGAGAAATGTATACCTGTTACCTGCTTTTATACCTGACGTGCAGTCATTTCCGGTGCCCCTTGATGTGTGTGCGTGACAGCTGCCCTTAGCAAACACTGAGAATAGTTTTCTTCTTCAAAGAAAATACATCTCCATACAGAAACAGAGTAGAAAAATTATTAATTATCAATATTTTGATTTCTTTGTTCTCTTCTTTCTGCATTATAACTTGATCATATCGTTTATCTGCAAGAGTTCTTGTAGTTGAATTGTGAATTATCACCTTATTCTCCACTGTATAACTGGGAATACAAGTATTTTTATCAGGGTACATTGGCTTATTGTCCTTGTATGCAAACTGTAGGTGAGCTATGGTGATCATTAATATCAATTTTTCAGTAAAGGACCCATAGAAAAAGATGCCTGTTATATAAAAAGATTAACAGATAAATCTTGTTGCATGTTTAACACTGGAACTGCTGGGACACACAAGTTGATTTGTCATTGCTGCTCATGAAATGGCACAAGTGTTATTCATCTCATTCACTCTAATTATCTTTGTCTGTCCTCCCATGTTGGCTTATATTAGAGGTATGTACCCAAAGGGAGCAAATGTAATCATTTATGATAATGACACTCATTTGAAAACTCTTTCCATGTAAAATAGTCCATGGGAATTGTATTAGACTCTCTCAGCCACTAACAATTACAACAGTAGCACATTCCATAATGATAAATGCACACTTATCTGGTAATTATTTAACACAACGAGTGATTACACCTCTGTGAGCAATATTCGTAAAAAAAGTTCCAATTCTGGTGGTAAATGGTACTCTCTCTCTCTCTCTCTCTCTCTCTCTCTCTACCTCTCTGTGCCATTCCTCAAATACTTGCCACTGTCAATTGATCTCTGCAAAGATTCTCAGTAGGATGGATTGCACCCAGCAACTATAATGTCAACCACTGCTTGTACCATTCTTTCCATGCTAAGCAACACACAGAGTGGGACAGTGTGTGTGTGTGTGTGTGTGTGTGTGTGTGTGTGTGTGTGTGTGTGGGGGGGGGGGAGGGAGAGAGAGAGAGAGAGAGAGAGATAGAGAGAGACAACTAGGTGTCACAGAAATGAAAACCTGTTCCATTATCAGCTCTGGTCGACACTCAAGCCGACAACTTAATCTCTGGAAAACAGGGTACATGTTTTACAGTCTCCACACACTGGAGAAAAGACGGGGCTTATCTGCAGGTATAGAGTTCACTGAGAGTTCAGTGCCCCTGGTACCACCCCAGCTTAAGGAAAGGGATATTTCTGGCAGATATGAAGCAATAAGGCAGGAGGTAGAAAGAATCTTCCTGCCACATTCGAATGGATGTCCAGGAAAATTCCATGCTCCACACATGAATGCTTTCGCTTATTCACAGCACCCATTGCTAGGTTGGACAAGCGTTTACTTGTGGTATAGTAGGGGAGTAGGGGAGCTATTTATTTGATCCCTAAATTACTATAAATACAGACTTAGTAATAAAATTTGTGTGGTTTAATCTTATATGTGAGTTCATAGCTTTTTGTCCACAAATGGAACCAGATTCTGTATTTTTAGCACTTCAGGAAATGAATACAGTGCCCCTGCACTTACTTAATTGACATAAATGGTATGCATGCCCACACAGTGTAAATGCGTACTTAATTTCTGACATACTTCGCGCATAACCTCCCGGACACCCCGCCCCCCGGCGCACACAACCCCCGGAACCACGCCGAGACACAGACCTCTGCGCACACAACAGCTGTTTTGGTGTGTACCAGTTAATTCATGTAAGTACTCATTAGAGTACTACAGCAAAAAAATTATGTCAGCCCCTGATAATATACAATCTACAGTATGAATATGTAATATGGATTTATATTTATAAATATAAAGATACGTTTAAACAAATGTATATAAGTATTATTTGAACATATGTTTATACTATTAAACTAAATATATGTATAAAGATATGTATGTGTACAGGTCTAATTTAAAGTTCAAATCTAACCCAGTACAGATCCAAGATGTGCCCTTGATTTATTTTATCAACAGATGACATGGGTCGACTTGCAAAGCTAAGTTTCCTAGAATGCATTTCACACAACAGTGGTGAACCAGCAACAACAGCAACCACTGCCAGATCCATTCCTAAACTTGTACTTATCACTCAGCAAACAATGTATTTTCACCATAAATATGAAATCCTCCCACTATACACCACCATTGTGCTTATATGGGCACACATTGTGACTAGGCTACATATTTTTTATTCATGTTTTAATATATTTTAAATAAAACTGAATGGCAATTTGTTGTAAATATCAATTAGGTGATAGGGCCTCAAGATTCTCAAGTGGAGCTGTGATGTCAGCAAGAAGGTGACAGATGTGAGCAACTGCATCCTCCTGACCTCGGGATTCTGGAGTACTGAGCCAAACTTGCTAGACCCGAACTTCCAAAAAAAAGGAAGCTGCTCTTGATGCACTCTCTTTTGAGAAAAGCCCTCTTTCTGGGTCCTGAGGGAGCGCTGATCACACAATGTGTTTGGGCAGCTCACCAGCTCACAAGTAGCAGTAGAGAGGATAGAGAGACAGTAAGTGCATGTTCTTAGGGTCCTCCAGAGCAGCACATCTGCAGAGAAACGAAATTTCACTTCAGTGTGCTGCAGTCAGACACACACATACACATTCACACACAGAAAACATGTTTTAGCTAGTGTAATTATTATGAATGAGAAAAGTGTAAAAATAAATACATTATTGAAACTATGTGAGGCTGAGTGTCTCCTGTTGACCCAAAAGTGGGCCAGCATGCAGGGGCAGAGCTCCAAAGCTATTTAACCCCTGTGTGTGTACAAGTTTCTCATTGACTATTTCCACTGAATTTGTGTTTATTGGGGGTTGCACAGAAGAAAACAAATGAATGAAGGCTTTATTTATGTGTGTCATCTGTGTGCAAAACCACAGGGCTAGTGCATGTAAAGAGGCCCAAATGAATGTTACGAAGCACTTCCTTTCCCGCACAGGATGTGAAGATTGGCTATTAAATCTGATTACTTGCAAGTACAACTATGAAGAGTGTCCTAAAGAGAGTCCAAAATGAGTCCAAAAAACTTCATTACATAAATTATATATTAACAGCAGCCATATTAAAAGTGAGAATATGTCAACCCCTATTTCAGAATGAAACCAGCAATGTAGAAAACTTGAGGTTTTAGGTGATGAATGCAGTGCATTTTAATGTTTCAAATTCAAGTGAAACAATAGCACAAAAGAGCCTTGGCTGATGAGAACAACTCAGACAACAGAAGTGATCAGGAATTTATGAGTACTTATTTAACAAGCAAACGTATTAAACTTTTAAGACAAATGATTGAATTATGAATATATTTATGCAGAAGTGTTGGCAGAGAAGTGATACTGCCCCTGGTCTCACAGTGAAATAAATCTGCTTGACAGGCACTCACGTTATACATATTTATCTGGACATTATGGTTTCAAAGTCTCCGGGATATGGAAGGTGGCTAAGTACATAAACCACTCAACACATTTCCAAGTCTTGAGAGAAGAACGGGAATGAAATACCCCAGACGCCTGGTTGTGTCCTGAATAGACTAGAGGATAAAGAAAAGTCCCTCGATTCAGTTTCCAAATACTCCGATTAAAGCTCTTCACGTTAACACAAATAATTCATATTATTAAGTGTACTTTTTTACAATTCTTGGAGAAATGAGAGGGATAAATAATCACTGAAGACTTTTAGACAGGATTTTTTTGTGCAGGCACTGGATTGGCTGTATCAATAAAACGAGGGTTATTTGCTCAAACTGTGAGAAGAATTCTGCATCTATTCTCATTTCTTCTGCTTTCCCTAACACTTTTCTGTCTCTTCACACAGGAAGACAAGACTGTCAGAATGCGTTCAGATGCAATTAAAATGAAACGTCAAAACACGTCTTCTTTTCTGAACGAAGTCATGTTTTCTTTTGAAAAGAAAAAGAAAAAGTGCAAGCAGCCCATAATCAAGTGAATCACACAGACATTTATTTTTTAGTTCATGTTTATAGATTTTTACGATACTAAGCTTTCATGCTTTGCATCCTGTAGCTTAGTTCTACTTTTGTTCGTCATGAAAATGATATGACTTCTTGTCTACCATATCTTAAAACCATGATATGCTACATTTTTATTTAGATGGTAACAAATTTAGTTACACATATGTAAACAACTGATGATATTGAACACCAAAATAAATTCTCTGATTAATCTAATGTAAAATTTTAAACATAATCCTGTTGGCACAAAAGCAACCAAGATAGTGGTTTGGCTAATAGTCTCTGGAACAAAACTGCATTGTGTGCAGTTTGCCTGGCTTTCTTGTGAGAATCTTACACTATTTCTCCATGTTTAGTGGGTAAAAACCCAGTGATTGCCATGTTTTCTTTTTCAGTCATGGGGCCCAAGCAACAGCATAAATAGCAATATTTTTGCAATGTAACAGGAACAATTCAGTATACAATTTAATCCTGTTATGTTAAAGTGGTGGAGAGCTCGGGAGCTGCGATATTAGAAGGTTGTTGGATTAGTCTCAGATAGGTACCATGGAACACTGACCTTTAACTGGGTCCCCCACTGAAGCAGATGGCTGCAGTTTTTAAGGTTTCTGCTCATTGAGCACTACTGTAATGCCCAGGACCAAAGCACTTAACCCCAAGTTCTACCAGGGGCCTGACGTTTTCCTCATTCAGGGTAATGTGATTATATTGTTAATCTTCTGCCTTTTACTTGACATTAAGTGTGTGATAATATTGTTAACATTTCAATTTTTAAAACACCATTCAGGAAAAGAAAGTATGGGATTATTTGATTTTATTCAAGTTTACATGCTAAAGCTGTTCTTTGTGTTATAATTGGAAGACAGGATGTTACTCAAAACAGTAATCCCTTGCAAATTAAGCATTATCTCAGACTGAAAAGAGAAGACTGGGAGAAGTAATCTCATTAGTCATTACTTTTCACGTGAGTTACTTGTTAAAATTCAGCCACATCTGTATCCACTGGGAAAATGAAATATTTTTAGAAATATTTCGGATTTGTTTTTGGAAAGAATTAGCCTATAATATGTTTTATTAAGCACAGAGATATCCAGCCGAAGTAATTAAAAACAACTGCCCCCAAATGAAATCTTTATGAATAAACCATAAAGCTTACAGAGCTGTTTCTGAATGAAAAGCAGAAAAAGTGTATTGTGATGACCTTGCCAGTGTTAATCACATTGTGACTGATTAAGAAGTCTGGAGTAATGTGATTACAACAGCTTACATGACACCTACACTGCGTACACAATTATTTGGAAGGTGAATATTATGACTATCATTATTTATATGCATGTTTTCTAAGTCCATACCACAGAAACTGAATGTTTACTGGATTTAACCATTCCTTAAGTGATTGTGTGTTTGTGTAAGGTTTGGCCTAAAGTGATTAAGGTGTGCATAATGATTAAACCATTTAATGTTGCATAAATTCTGTAGTGTTTCATTTGTAGAATGAAAAGGTGCAAATTAACTGCAAGAGACTTGAGAAGAATCCCATGTAAAGCTACTAGGAATTCCATTATCTTCCAGTACCACAATATTCTATAACTAACCTACCTTGACTGTCCAAAAGAAGGTGTCAAGTGCTCAGAGACACGGGCAAGATAAAGGAGGCTGATACGCAACCCCCACTGCATACGATTCACAGGTTGAAGCATCAAGCCCAGGCTGAGAAATACCTGAAGACAGAATTTTCAAAGGTTTTATGGACAGATGAAAAATGAGAATGACTCTTGATGGACCAGATGGATGGCCCCGTGGCTAAATCACTAATGGAGACGGGGTTACCACTTCCAGTCAGATGTCAGCAAGGTGGAGGAGGAGTACAGGATGCTACCATTAAAGATGGACTAGTTCCCAAACTCCCAAAACCTTCTGGCATTTTCTGGAAGATATTTTGTTCAAGTTGCAGAACAGCAGGAATACACACACAATAGTGTTTGTATATACAAAGTCTTTTAAATATATCATGTCAACCTCCATTTTGTAGCATGTTTACATCTGAAAAAATCAAACACAGCTACAGTCTTCACTAAACATCGTCCCAGTTTTCAATCTGAAAGTGTGTGGCCAAGACAGCTTTCATGGTGTTCGTAACACTGTGCATATTTTTCCAAGTCAGCAATAAAAAATGCTGGCCAGGCAAAGGTAAACTGAGCTCTTAATTCTTTGTGCATGTGATGGATGACCAGAGAGGCTGCTGGGACAGTAAGCCACCCTGGTGTGTCATGGAATGTGACATACTGAGACTCATGGGGAAACTACACTAGCGTGTTTGTTTGAAAACTTTTTGGTTTGAAAAATCTTGCCACGTTTAAGCATGGAGTCAGATCACTAGTTGCTCTTTTCCTTAATTAATGGAATTAAAGACCTGAACTGGATATTCTTTTAACCGAGAGCTGGCTCTTGCTGTGGTAGGCTTTTTTTTTTCTTTGTGGCAAGAACAGATGCCCTGACATGCCACATACTGTTGACTCAGCATAAACACGCAGAAGATGTGGAACCATTACTTCATCACTGGAATGAGTCAAACTCAATTACCGAGCCATTCATTTTCCATCTGCACCAGGAACCAGCCCACCCAAGCCCTGCATCTTTCCATCAAACAGTTCAGAATTATTACAGATATATCTTGGTATATTTTCTGAAATCTGCTGGTATCAGTGCCATTCATATTTGTGAGAATGGGACAAAGAAGAAAAAAAAACAATATCAAAACAAACTTATCCAATCTAAGAACTTGAGAAATATCTAACATTACCACGATGGCAAACTTGCCATTTTCAGCTTGTCATTTTCAGTTCATCTTAATTAGATTAAAACCAGAATTAAATTTTACCCAAAAATATAAATAGTCTTTTTTTTTGTGGGAGAAGCTCACACTACAGTTGCTACAAAGGAATGTTTTCTTTTGAACGGTAGGTAATTTCAAGATGTCTGCTTCAGACTTGATATACCTTTTACAGCAAATAGAAATTATGACAGTCTGTAACACAGTTATGTGTTATATTATTCATGTTAATTCCCTTGCCAGCCCTTTTCACCTCAGACCTTTTTGACACTGCAGATAAACTGGGTTTAACGTCTCCTCATCTCTCCATGAAACCAATTTCTTATTAGGATTGGCAAGGCAACAAAATTGAGTTTCAACCTAAAGTTCAACCTGCGCCTCATCTTCCTTCTCCTGTTCGCCAGCTTCACTCGTTACCTGGCCCACGTTGCCTCCTCTGAACTTCAATCTGATCAAATAAGAGAGGAAATAAGAGAGTGTCTCCAGTGGCTCGGCTCTGAAATATGGTTTAGAGGAATGCTGCAGGGATGGAGCCCATTTGGCATTTCCAAAGCCGACCTCAGGATGGCATTTATTCGAAAGCAGACTCAATTTAGATTTTTCTATTGGTCTTTGTATTCTTGTTGTGTCCTTTGTTGTCTCTATATCTGCTCTCCTTTAAGTTTAGTGCAGTGCCCTATATCTCTACCATGTGTCAACAGAAAAGATACTCAGAATTTGAAAATGTACAGTGGGAAGCATAAGATGATAGGTGGAATCTGAATTGCATTCATAAAGGCAGATATTCACTGTTCCACATATTTTCTGTTTGGTTGGTTTTATTTATTTATTTTATCAGTTTATTGTTTGTGTTATTTGTGTATAGTGTTAGCTGAGAGATGTGATATTGAAATTTGAAATTGAAAACACCGTGAGCTGATATCCTGCGGAAGGATGCCGGAGTCTGGCTGAAGGTCTTTGTACACATGCACTCGCTGAGCTACAATAGCATATAAAGTCACCGTGAGCCATTGGAGCCCCTCTGGGCTAAAGCTGAAGCATGAAAGCCCCCTCCACTCCCATCTCATTTCATCTAATGCTCTCTCTTTCTCTTTCTCACTCTCTCCACCCTATACTATTCATCCTGACACATCTCTCTGCATAAATAATTCAGAACCAGACCCCTACTCTTGCCATCCCTACCCCCACCCCCACCTTTGCATGCACATATACAGTAGCGCTACTGCCATCATCAAAATCCTCCATTTCAGCTGCATCATATACAGGTGCCTGAATCCATACCATACTAAGGGGCTGTGGCACACTCCCTCTTTCTTCATGTCAGCCTGGCCCTACTAGTCATTAAGACCTGGGCTTATCTTCACACTCCCTCTCACTTCTCTCTCTCTCTCTCTCTCTCTCTCTCTCTCTCTCTCTCTCTCTCTCTCTCTCCTTTGCTCTCTCTCTCCCCACAGTTCCAATACCAACTATACCCATAACAAACTGCCTATTTTCAACAGTCCTCTGCCAGTTGATAGATATGGTAGATATGGGCTCTAATCATGCCTTTTCCAAGGTCCTCATAGCACCATAATGCCTTGAGGAATTTAGTAGAATTGCCACAAGAGGATTTTTTCTAAATCCCTGTTCCCAATTTAATCATGTCCTATTCCCATCCCCTATCGTTCTCCCCATATCACACAGTGCTACCAAGGGAGGGTGAAGGCTAGCATGTGCTTTGTCCTAGACAGTCGAATATGCTTGGAGGAGAATACTAACCAGTTCTGGTGATGAGTGGTGGAAAGAGCCCTGCCAGAAAGATGGACACTAATTATGGTCTCTTACACTCTGACCAAGACGGTTATTGCTCCACTAGAGAAAAAAAAAAAGTTTTTATAGCTTTTGTAAAAATAAAAAACTTGCAATGTCAAAGGAGAGGAAAAACATTTATGCTTAAGTAAATAATTAAATATTCTGGCCCGTTTCAGTGGTTTCACTCTATTTTGTTTACCCAATGTAATGTTTTTAAATTAATTAGTACATAAAAACAAAAATTAAGCATTTTTTTTAGATATGACAATGGCAATTTGTATACAGAATCAGTGAACAAGCTATGAGCACTTAGTCTGTCACATTTAATATCAGTTTTCTGATGCAGAATACCAAAAGGGATTTGGAGAGACTTATCAGTATGCATGTGTGTTTGTACTGGGGTAAGTTAGTAATACATATCTGTTTATTCAGCTGCTAATGAGGATACTGGTTGGTTTTTAGCTGAATTGAGAGGGGATCATATCTTTGTTATCAGTTCTTCATATCTGACAGCCTGAGGATTGTTTAATTTCAAAAACTCATACTCCTCCTAAAGACCTTAAAGCTCTGAAGACAGGACATCATGGAACACTGATGTAAAACAATAAGATCCTTTTGGCTTACAGTTAGCGTGTTTTTTTAGTTCTTTCATTGATATTGCCAATATTTATATCTCACATTAGAATGTGGCATAAGGGGATATATGTAAAGAACAGTTTAATTCCAGTTACGAATACCTAATTGTCAAAAATAGTGTCTCTGCAAATTCTCACATGAAACAACTTCATAAACTTCTTCACAATATGACCTCAGCTGAGAGGAATTCCTGGCTTTCACATTTTGAGACTTTCAAGACAACCTCAAAGGCAACTGGGAGCAGCTTTAATGTTCTTTACTGCCAAAACAATGTTATTTTAGACGGGTCCTAACCAAGTTTAATACATTTTATATTAATAATATTCTTCCTCAAAGTCATAAGCTCATAAAAGATACATTATAGCGAGAACTAGAGTCACTGCTAGGTCAAAATTTGCAACCTTCTCAATAACATTACCCTTCATTACAAGAGATATAGTTCACAGCCAGAACTAAGACTCGGACACATGCTTGGAATCGAATAACCACAGGGATACAATTTGTCAGCTTTCACTGCTCTGTCCACAATGGATCTTGAAGCGAAAGGGTTGATTTAGCACTAGGGGTGTATTATGATGGAGGAGTCATGTGTTAGTGATCCAATTTTGGCTTTGGCTGAGAGTTATGCAGGTCAGGAGATCTAGCAAAATGAATCCCCTCTCACATTTAAAACTGACTTAAAGTAATTTGGCTACTGTTGTAACAAAATCTATGGGATCAGAGAAGGAAGGAAA
This sequence comes from Phenacogrammus interruptus, assembly GCA_037974425.1. NCBI lineage: Eukaryota > Metazoa > Chordata > Actinopteri > Characiformes > Alestidae > Phenacogrammus > Phenacogrammus interruptus. The sequence continues at coordinate 6,148,466 of JBBPCW010000127.1, forward strand.
TATATGTTGTAATATATTTCAAGGCATTCTGAGTACATTTCAAGGCATTTTTTCTATTGGTCCATCAATCATTAAATGTTTGCATAATGGAAGAGCAGCTAATTCCATATAAAGTAAAAAAAAAAAAAACTGTATGATGTTTTTATATAATATTGTGTGGCTGAGTTAGTGCAGATACTTAATCCGAGGGGAGGGGCAGTCTCCTATTAGAGCTGTGGAAAGATCTTTCTATACTCCTCAATCCTGATTTCTCTGTTTCAAAAAGCGACCCACAGTCTCAGTACAATACAATGTTGAAGGATAACTCAACTGGGCTTTTATGGATATGACCTGGTATTATTTTGACATTCTTTATAACTATATTGTTGCCCCTAGGCTCATTTGAGTAGGTCTCTATAAAATATCCTCTACATTTGTCTTGATCTTGGAGCCCAAGAGATTTTGGAGGGAGAACATGTCTCTAGATACGTAACCAAGGCAGAAACCCATACCCCACAGTTCCACGAAAATGCTGAATTTAATATAGCTATATTTCTCCTTTCTTTTTTAATTCTCTCTCTCTCTCTCTCTCTCTCTCTCTCTCTCTCTCTCTCTCTCTCTCTCTCTCTCTCTTTCTCTCCCTCTGGAAGTTTATCATCTGGGTCAAGGGTACAGGTAGGAGGAAAAAAAGTTGCCTTGACAACTGTGTTGCTGAACCTCTGTTAAGTAGTCGAAACAGTAATTTTATTTTGATTCATTTTAAATAGCTCCCTCTAAGCTCCTGCAATGTGGGGTTTTTCAGCTTCTGCAAAGTTTTACAGAGTGACTGTAGTCCGGGAAACAGCTCATACTGTTTTGCTTTTGCAGCAAACTACACAGACCAAACAGTCTGGGGAGACTGGCTTTGAAGTTGTCAGTGCAGAGTCTAGATAATGAAATGCCTGTACTGTATTCTGGTTGGATGATGTTGATTTTTAAATTCATCCTATTGTCTCCCGTCTCCTCGTGCCCTATGGTGTTAATTGGCTAATTTTCTCCATTCAGCATGCAATGTTTGTACAGTCCAAGGCCTCAAATCCAGTAAACAAGAAAAGTATATAAATCAATTCTGAGCACACATTTTAGTCAGAGAGCGAGAGAAAAAGAGAGAGAGAAAGAAAAACAGCTCCTGTATCCTTAATAGTCTACCAGGCTCAGTTGGATTTACTTTAGAAAGGCATCTTATCAGTATTCAGGATCACATCAGGCCTGTTTTTGAGGCCAGGTCTTCAAGGGTAGGTGTTTGTCAGATGCAGTTAAGAGTAATTATGGTTGAGTCAGATGCTGTGCTTTAGTTCTTAGCAGCCTCATGTTTTTGGGTTTGGCTTCCAGCAGCACTCCAGGCAAAAAAAGCAAAGAGCATTGCGCGCTGCTCCTGAACATGCCAATAAAAGGCCATCTGAGTTTATTTGAGTCTGTTTGTGTGTGTGTGTGTATGTGTGTGTGTGTGTGTGTGTGTGTGTGTGTGTGTGTGTGTGTGTGTGTGTGTGT
>JBBPCW010000127.1:6172125-6185270 GCA_037974425.1 Phenacogrammus interruptus
TGTGCTCTGTGCTGTAGTGATTATAAGGGGCTAAAAATACCCTTTCCTACCAATTTCAGTTATTTTTCTATGATTTTAAACCTCAGCCATCCTAGCTCAAATTTTTAACCTGAAATCAGCCTGTAGCATCACAAGCTACAATTTGGTATAATGATTTAAAATGATTTAAGCCTAAAAATCATTTCAAATTTTAACAAAATGTCATAGGGGGAAAAAAGTCTCACTCACTTCACTATGCACTGAGAAACAGCCACGAGGAGATGCTGATATTTTCAGTAAAACTTCACCAAAGGAAAGAGCTGTCTGATGAATGGAGGTATTAAAATGTTTTATTGCCATGTCTGGTTCATTTTTTTCATTATCTATCAACATTTACCTACATTTACACTAACTTTCCTCAACACAATTAACAGGTGCGTTCCCAGCTTAGTCACACAGTTTTGTCACGGCTCAGTCGGCGGCCGTTAGAGGCCACTGCTTTTCAGTTTGTTTGACTCTGTTTTCTGTTCTTGTATTAAGGGCTTTTATTTTGGTTCATGCTCTGTTCTGCTTGTGTCACGTGTTCTTGTGTTCCACCCGTCTTGTGTTTAGTTACTGATTGGTTTAGTATTTAAGTCCTCTTTGTGTTCTCCTCGGTTGTCTATCCATGGCCTCATTTATAGCGTTTTATTCTGTTTCTCGTTCCTGATCCTGGTGGCCCGTTTATGTTTTTCTTGTTTTTAATTTAAATAAAGTCATCACACCATGGATCCCTGGTTTCCAGTCTCGTCCGTGCTCCAAGGAAGCTCATGGTCAAGGGCTAGCCCCCTTGACTGTGACAAGTTTAGCCTATTACTGAGTCACATCTGTCCACCAAAATGAGAAATCAGATGACATTTTAGTCCTGTTCAAACATATTGGTTAACATGTAAGCATGGTTTATATTTTAAATGACTTAATATAATAAACATGAGTGAATTAATTGGCATTTAGCATTTGTTAATTTGCATTCATCAGGTTACAGAGAGGTGAAGCTGCACATGCTAGCAAAATCACAAAAATGGAAAAGTAGCTCACAAAGGGGCTGTGAGTGTTGGACGATCCTGTATATCGTGTGACTAATTTGAGTTCTGTACAAAATAAAGACTTGCAGTTTTTTTCCTTAACTCCTCATTGTGTTCGTGTGTCCTTTCAGCCTGGCACCATGAGATTAACAGTCTGTAATTATTGTAAAACTGGATTATTGACTAAATAATGCATATGACTAAATACAAAATGTGTCTAATTTATTCAGAAAATATATGACATACACATACTACATTCATTATTATACGTAAATAAAATTTGAATACAATAGGTGCACAAACCATTAGGCTGATTTGTCACGTCTGGTCCCTCTCAGTCACGACCCCAAAGGAGCCTGTCACCCAGGTATTAGGTGGTACACAGCCCTGGGCACATTCATGTGATGTCATAGGTTGTCATGTGTGTGGTCATTTGGTGGCTAGGCAGCCCAGGTAAAAATGTGGAGCTTCTTTAGCTGGGTTGCTAGGTACCTATTGACATGTGCACCTGTCTTGTCTTTAGTTAAAGTGTTTGAGTTTATTGTTCATGTTGTGTGATTGACTGTCTGCATTTGTATCTGAGTTTAAAAGTCTAGCCGATCCACAGAATCTTTGCCTGGACAATCCATCCTGTGGCTCTGGTTTGGCTTTTGTGTTTCTAGAAATATTGTATTACTTTTGATTCATGTGCTTGTATTCACTAGTAGGGGAGACTAGACAAAGCACAAAGGAATTTTCTTGTTGGCAACCAGCAGACTTTCTAGTGGCAGTGGAGAGCTCTTTCTACCAACCGAGCAACAAGAAGCTGGAACCTTTTGTTACAAACGCTGCTTGGTGTTTTGACTGTGTCCTTCGCCTGTGTGTCTCTTCGCCTATCAGTCTGCAGGCGTGAATGCAAGAGCCCCTTCGCCTACAGAAGAGTTGACTCTGCAGTCAACACTTCCAGTGTTCAGAGAAAGTTTGCCTGGAGTGAAGGTCCTCCAGAACTTTGTGTTAGAGTTTGTGTTTATTGTTCATGCTCTCCAGAGTGAAGGTCTTCCGGTATCTCTGTGTACCTCTACTAGTCAAAGCTCGCTTGTGTGTGTTAGCCTGCACAGCACTCTGAAACTTGGAACTTTGCCATTAAAACATATTTCAATTACTAACTCTGTTTCCTGCTAGTGTGTTCACCCCATACCCAACATGACAGATGTCCACACACCTAACATGGACGCCACAGCAGACCCCCTGCCCAACGAGGATATTTATTTGTAAATGCATAACAATAAAGATAGTGACAATACAATAAATAGATGCCACAGCAGTGTAAGAGTATAGTGTGAATGGGATGTAAACACTCCAGAGTGACAAGTATTGCACTATAACTATGATTATTTCACAGTAGGCAGTCAAGACCACTAAACAAAGTGCAAGGAATGACAGAAACAATACAACACATAGACTATACAGCAATGTAACAGTACAGTGTGAATGGGATGTTGATCTGAGACAATACAATAAATAGACAACACTACAATGTAACAGGCTGTGGCAGTAAACAGTAGGTAAAATGCAGGTGCCATTGAAAGTCCATAGTGTAATATGTGAGGTAGTATACTGGTACTTGGTTAGGAAGGGGCTAAACATTTATGTGCATTCATGTGTGAATTTTCTATTAAACACACTCTGGAGAGTTATTCCATTCATTAGACGCTCAACCCTCAACACCCAAATAATGTGTCTGTGTGTAAAGTGCATCACTGTTAAAAGATTACATTTTTTAAAAGTACTTTGTTACTTGCAGGCTTCAGATATGTTTATCAGAAGGCTCCAAATGTTACATGGTCATTTGGTCATACATTGTGCAGAATCAGACTTAATAATAATGTACACCTAGTGGTCTGGTGGTTAAGGTGTTGCCCCTGAAGGTTGTAAGTTTAAATCCCTGGACTGCTAGTGACACCTCTGAGGTAGCCTTGAGCAAGATACCCCCCCCGCTCCATAGGCGCTGTGTTCCTGGCTGCTGCTTCACTTGGTGAATGGGTTAAATGCAGGGGAAGAATTTCACACTGTTCACACTGTGCTGTGTCCGTGGCTGACAAATGGACACTTTACTTCACAGCACATAACTGGCGTGTTTGAAACATGGTGGTGACAAACAAAACCTATAAATCAATTAATCCCACTCATAACAGACATACTTCCCAATTATTAAAATGATCATTTCAAAATATTTTTTCTATGTATCTTATTACAGTAAAGTGTGTATTAGCTAAAGATTTTCAAACTGTTTGATATGTATCTGAGTTTTTTTCAATAAAAACTATATTATATTTTAATATCACTAAACAAAGATACATTTTGACTATTTTTTTTATCTGAAAACAACTCAAAAACCGAGGGCCTTTTTCAATGAGCAATGAGCACATAATGTAAACAAATCAATTATATAACAATAACAATTACATTAAGTCTTCAAGGGTTCACAAGTAAATCTACCTTTGTGTTGGAATCATTGTGTACTTAATTAATTCTTCAATTCCCTCACCAGTGGTAGCAGATTGTTTGGGGTTCCTCATTTTAATTAGCTACCCTCGAGCGTCGAGACACCATGTTTCAATTAGTCACTTAATGAAATTCAATAATCATAAAACAATTACCACTTTGGTGCAGCTCTTCACTGAAACCAATTACAGTCACGGTAACAAGTGAGGAACTGTCGTTTCATCGTGGACAACATGCCGGCAGTGGGAGAGAGCTAGCATGTGGAGATGAGGGTCTTCTCTCCTTTTGTTTGCAGAGTTAGCACCTCACACTAGCTTCTTGAGAATGAGCAGTGAGGGAGGCCTTGCTCTTCACTGGGCCCTTGAGATGTGCAATTACAGGTGATTGCTAGCCTGTGAAATAGTGCTAACTAAATGTGTGTTAGAGTGCTTGCACTTTCCCATGGGGTGCTTTGCTTTCTTTTCTTTTCTCTCTTTTTTTGAAAGCTGAAGCCAGCTTTAAAATAACAAACCACTTTTACACTTCATACAACCTTGTCTAAACAGTCCACTTTTACACTTCATACAGCTGTACTTGCATGTGTATTCATATGTACTGAAGAGCCATTAATGGCATTTGCAGGCTTCGTCAAGAACCTATAATGCTAGAGGGACGGTAGTTTAACGTCCCAGAAGCTAGATGCTCAGCTTTTTTGATCCTGACTGAAACTGCCTATGATTCAGTCATTAGAAAAATTTTCCAGCACAATCGTTACTTATTTATATCCTTACTCATTTTTCTGGGACCACTCTCAACAATCACACTTCATTACATCTTTTATTATAATGATTAAAATGACCATGACAATAATGCTGAAAAAGCAATCTATAAAGATTATATTAAGACAATAGAGTTTATAAAGATTAGCTCAAAACAGTTCAGCGGGGGAAAGTTTAATTCGGACCTCTCTTTTTGGTGAGGGGGATGAAAACTCTGGTATGGCAGCAGGCCTGGCCATTTAAGAGACGATCGAATCATTCAAAAGGAACGCTCAACACGCGCAGGGATTTCAGCCTGACGCAGACCGACTGCCACGGAAAATTGGCCAGTGACCCCCGAGACGGGTCAGTCCCAATTCACAGATGGCAAATTGCGTGGAAGGCATTGATTAATGGGGAAGACACAACTCGTTATAGCCCGCAGTGTCATCCTCGCTCTCACACATCCCCTAGCTCTCCTCCTCGCTCCCCATCAGCACAATCAAGCCAGCAGATAAAATAACAATCCAACAATTGATCTCACCCCGGCAATTAATTGCCTTCTCTCCAGTGTAATTTGTAGAGGAGAAATAACACTAACACTAACACTACTGTGCCCAAGCAAATGGAAAGGATAGAGAGAGAGTAATGTGTATCGCCCCTTGAGTGTGTGCGTAATTTAAGCTGATAGTTACTCAAAACTAACTGAGGATTTTATGCACAGCAACACTGCATTTAAAGTAATACTCGGAAGAATTCATGACTGTAAGAGGTTGCATATAAGGAAACCACTTTGCAAACAACATCCATTTTATAGTTAACTCTGAAACAGCCATATTAGTCATACAAACACTCAGAAAACTGTTTAAGTAATTCACTATTTTATCTGGTTAAAGTTGTTTTGTTTTTTTTTTCTTTCTTGATGAATGAACTTCCACACAACAATATTTAATGTGTTACAGTTTTAGGTTTCACTTGACATTGTCTGCGGCTGGGTTTTAGTATATAGTTTAAACTGTTCCACTGATTTAGACTCACTCAGTCACTTTCTGTAAGTCAAGGGTACCCGGAGCTTAATCCTCACCAGGGTATTATCTCAGGGCCAATGGGCATGAGGCACTGATTTACACTGCATTCTTAAACCATATGATTCTAGAATCCTTGCTGTAGAGTCACTGCAGGTGTAAAGTAAAGATAAGTGGCCTCTTATAGCCGTGTGTAAACACCACAGCACGGCACACATTGTGAACAATGTGAAATTCTTTGTCTGCATTTAACCCATTCTCCAAGTGAAGCAGGGGACTGGCACCGATGAGCGGTGTCCGGGGAGCTGTGTGTAGGGATGGTACTTTTCTCAAGGGGTGTCACTAGTAGTCCAGGGATTTGAACCCATGAGCTTCTCGGGGTGAACTCCATACCCACTAGGCCACCAGCCGCCCCAACTTCAGGCTCCATTGAGATTTAAAAAATGCATTTAGGAGCTACTGCGTTAAAAACAAAGCACGTAAGACTGAGTCAAATGTGTTGGTTAAATGAAATACTGTGCAACATTAAGCTTGAAGCTCAATATCTTTCTCACTGGCTCCTGGCATCATCTATGCTCATATTCCTTTACTTGTTTTAATTATTATCTTCATGTTGCCTTTGCCTTGCCTACCTTCCTTCATGTGAGCATGTTTTATACTACTTCATTAAGTGCACAGTTATGTTGTTGTTATTGGATTTTACACAATAACAGCAAATTTCCATGGTTCTAACTTAAGCCAATTAACTTGTGCTGCTTCTACAACTTTAATTAGCTGAATATAAACGTATTATGTTAAATGTCGGAGTGATATGTGAAAATGATTGGTGCAGTTGTTGGACTGCACTCAAATCACTTTTGTTTGGATCATTTGTTCATTGAGTATATATTACTCAGTCAGTACAAAAGCATGGGACCACTTGGTATAACACAAGTACATTTTATTTGTGTAGCTATAGTGCAAAGTTATACCACAAAACCACTATTAAAAAAATAGTTGTAGTATTGAAGTTTTTTATTAAAGTTTACATTTGATGAAAAGTTATGTTTGTGTTTTTCTCATCTATAGATAATAAAACAAACAGAAAATAAATAGTAATGTAGCTCAGTCAATACAAACTGAATTAATGTTAATAATTATAAAAAATAAATTATAAAACTGTGTAATTACATATTATTCCATTTTAATAAGATACAAAACAAAAGTAATACCTTATATTTAAAGGGCTATTAAGTTGTTAGCATAATGGCACCGATGCTGATAAGTATTTTTAGTTGAAAGTAGCTCCATTTAGATACCTCAAGCCTAAGTGTCAGTAAATGAGTATAAGAAACTGTAAAAATGTGTCTATAAAGAACGCTCTGCAAAGGTACAGGAATAATCCATCAAAACCAACCTTCATTTCACAGTAATGCGAGTCTGAAGGATGCTTTTCCCCAATTCCCTTTTTAATTTACAAATAACACTTTTCAAAATGACAAAGGCTTATGTCAGTGAACACAGGTGGAGCTGCACCTTCTCACAGATTTGCTAATGATTCATTACCAGCTGGTTCTCAACAAGCAGTTTTGAGCAAACAAGCACTTCAATAAACAGTTTTGGATTGCCTCTTTAACAATAAAGCTTGAAGTTTGGTCGGGCAAAAATGAACCTGCCGCAACAACAACATAATAGGTCTATATAGGCGTAGTCTGGTGGGTGTATATTATATATTCATGGTCTTATCTAGTACCGTCCTGGAGAGTAGTGACTAAACACAGTATATTCAAAGGAAAATGTGACAGAAGGTGACAAACTACAGCTCCATCCATCATATGCAAGCTGTGGCCAGTGGCACAGGCCTCCTGTGGTCTTCTGGAAATTGGAAGAGACAGCATGTCTTAGCTCCAGACAAGAATGTTTGAACCAAGAAAAAATGAGCAAAGAAGAGACTAGATCAGTGTGGAGAAGGTGGACTGTATGTGTGCTGACTGCAGTGAAAGTCACATTTACATCAAGTCGTTATTAACAATTTTAACAATCAACCTTTTTTTGAATTATAACAGATATTGGGGTTGATGCAAACTGACTATCTTTCTGTATGTGGTTCTGCAGCCAGTGCTCTGATTCTCACACCGAGAGAACGTCATTCGTCATGTTGCTGGTGTCTTTCCCACCACATGCAGGTGGGAAAACAGCAGCTCCCCCTCTCCCATCACCATTTGTCAGTGCGCTGAGGCCATTGCAACGTTTTTATGAAATGTTAAAAATGAAGTCCAGGTGAAAAAAGCACTTCTATGGCCAAAATTCTATCTAGTTTAAGTCAAGTGAGTATCTGGCATGATTCATTGTCCAACAAGTACAATGACGATGTACAAGTACAATGAATTTCTTACTTGAATGCTTCCCAAAAGACTACAGGTAACTGTCAATAAATAATAAATACTAAGTACATTTAAACATTAAACCCTTCAACATATACAATAAATACAAGTGACTATATAAAGTGCAGCATTCAACATGAGGTAGTATCTGACAGCAACTGGTAGAACATGGGGATCAGAATACAAAGAATGCCTTAGCAATTTACAGAAGCAGCACTAACCAATAAAGTGACAGAGCAAAGTGATGAGCATGGGCCAAATAAAATATACGCAAGTATCACAGTGTAGAATTAAGTCAAAGGTCAAAATCAAATATACATGTATACAGAGATGAGATGGCATGACTCCAGATTTTACAGGGTACACACAGGGAACAGGGAACACACATATAAATAAACTGTAAATATACGTTCTTAACTAGAAGTAAAATGTGCAATTGGTTCAAGGTTTTGCAATATGGTGCAAATGTTTTTCAGCAGTCAGGTGGAAGGAACAGTACTGGACAGTACTGGATGTAATTAACGTAATGTGCTTTTATATGTGCAAAAGATCAGCAGTGGCAAGGTCGGCTGCCGTGCTGAATGCTCCTGTACTTCAATACCTGCAACTGTGACTCTATCCATATTGCATTCATATCCATATTAATAATACTCCACTCCATACAGTTCTTATTGGGGATGCACCTGCCCTTTATCCTAACCAGCATACTGTTTCTACTGTTCTTACTATTTTTACTGCTTTATTTATTTATTTTCTTTACTGTTTTTACCCTTTTAAGGTCGGGCATTGCAAAAAGCATTTGACAAATGGTACATGTGACAAATTGAATCTGAATCTAATATTGTGAGTTTTTTGCAAGAACAGTCTTTGGTCAGGATGTTGTCTTGGTAGAAACTGTCCCTGAATCTTGTAGTAAATGTGTGGAGAGTCCTGAGTCACATACCTGAGGGTAGAAAGGAGAAAAGTGTCAGTGACTGAAGTCCTTCATGATACACTTTGTCTTTCTGAGTATTGTGTAAATGTCCTGGACTGAAGTGTACTTCGGAATCATTTTAATCACTGTTTGGAGAGCTTTCCGGTCCTTGTCCAGAAACCATCCCAGAATGTAATGCACCTTTTGAGGATGGACTCCACAGTACACCTGTAGAAAGTGGTGACTGTGGTGGACATCCAGGCTTACTTCAGAAGCCTGACAAAGAGAAAGCTTTGGTGGGCATTTTAATAGTATCTGCCATGTGTGCTATCCACTTGAGGTTACAACTGAAGGAAACTTTCTACAGCATATCCTCTGATGTAGATGAGGATATAAACTGGATCCTCCTACCTAAAATCAATGACCAGCTCCTTCATTTTGCTGACACAAAGAGCCTAACCTCTCTGTAGGCTGTCTCATCATTGTGGTGTCATCAGCAAACTGCATGATTTTGTACCAGCTGTATTAGGCCACACAGTCATGCGTAAACAGGGAGCAGAGTGGATCCAGACCGCCTGAGATGGAGTATTTAATGTGTCCCAGCCTCTCAAATCACTTTATTGCTTTTCATTAGTTAGTTAGTTTGTTTGTCATTCTCTGTCTGTCTATCTATCGTTTTTTTTGTAATGTTCACTGAAATCCTGTTATTAATTTAATCTAAAGGCAATCTGCTTCCTGAAATTCCTGTCCCAGGCTTGCTTGGCCACTCTTGGATACATTTATGTACTGTTTACTTTACAGCTGTGACTATTTTAGTGTGGACATAGATGTCAGGTTTAATTTACCATCCCAACATCACCTCCCCCAAGCTCAGAAAAAGTACCTACCTTTTATAGGATAGTATTACTTGTTCAGGATTATGTTTAAAACAGGAAGATGCAATAATGTCTTGACTGACAGAATATCTGAGAATATTAACTTAATAGTTTTAGTCCATGCACATGTTTGATAAACTAGATGTGTAAAAATTATCCTGACATTCTCTAGTTATAAAATGAACTATCAAGCCATCTGTAAATTTTGTGTAAAACTAGCTTTTTGTTGTTTTTTTATTAAGTTTAAAGTGACTCAAGAAAGCATTTATCTTTATTCTCTAAGTCTCGAATCAAGCCAATAAGTGTTGGCCTACTTCAAGTGTGCAAAGGTGAATATTAAAATCAACAGAATAATATTCTCCTGTATTCTCTTAGTTAGTGGTCACTGTTTTGTTTTGGGTTTCTGGGACTTTTATTTTGATGTTCTTGTCTGTTTGGTTCTGTTGTCACGTGTTTTTGTTATCACCTGTTTGTGTTTTGGTCCCTGATGACTGATAGTATTTAAGTTCTGTTTTGTATGTTTCTCCTTGTCAGTCCATCGCCTCATGTTGATTTTCTGTCGCCTCGCATATGCCTGATTTTCACCCTGTTTCTTGTTCCTGTTTGCAACGGCCCTTGAGCCAGGTTTGTGTTCTAGTTTTGTTTTTTGTTGAATAAAAGTAAAACCACAGCATGGATTCTTGCTTCCCTGTCCATGCCCCGAGGTAAATCACAGTGGTGGGTTAAACCCCTCCGTCGTGACATCTTCCTTGGTCCTACATGCCCATTTTCATAGTTACCCTTAAATGAATTAGCTAATGATACTGGTAATTACACATTTACCAAAGAACAATTTAGTAGCTATATAGGTGGCTAGGATAAGACAAATTATAAGATGTTTTAGGATATTTACATGTAAGTTATACAAGCTGTAATGTGTGGAACATTTCTGGTTTGGTGACAGCTCATAAATCAAATAATCCCATTTGCATCCTTCATAAACATTACAAACATTCGGTGGCATCATTTGTTGACAAAATCTACTTTATTCAAACAGTACTTTAGGATATTACCACAGAGTGAAGACCACAGCATGGAACCCCGCTTGAACCACATTATTCTTTCATTAAACACACACTTAACCCACTCCGAACTTGGCTCCTAATGTGATTAAATCCTCATTATCATATTTGCAGGAAATGGTGAACAATAGCACACAAGGCCACTGTGCTAGTTTCTGGGATTAATATGGGCTTGAGTATTGTAATGTAAGCAGAACAAGCTGGTTTCCCCAGACTTGTAAAGCATGTTGATGGAGGCATCCTGCTGCGGGGGAGCAGCGCTAAGGCCTTCCATAATCCACTTAAGATGGCTCGACATTTCGCTCGGCACAGTGCACTTACATCTTCTTAGACTACTCGCTGTCTCTCACTCTCATGTTTTAGAGTCATTCCAGTATGCATTTTGTTACAGCCAAAACTCATTAGTAACACTTCTTTTTTCTCATATGATGATGTTTTTTTTTATCTTTAATTAACCAAAAAATGGGCCATGAGACCATCTGTTGTCCACTGTAAAATAATAATTTGTTATTGGCTGTATTCAGATCTGTATATAAAATAATAATGTCAGTAGATTAGAGAAGTAATTTATTTTTGTAAAAATGTTTCATATACCATATCTAAGTGTGTATATCTAAGATGACCGCACACTAAGTTGCAGTAGCCTCTCTGGGTCCAACAGTTTGGTGTATAATTGCAGTTTTTGAGTTGACTTTCAGTCCAAACCTTTGCTCGCATGTATATCAGAACAGCGGGTACGCCACATGTCTGTGACTGCCAGACCTCGCTTCAATTAAGACATAAACAAGTAAATAGCCTCAAGGATGAACTGCTTTAAAAGCACCACAACCTTGGCTTGCCATGGGTACCAGGCACTTAGACCACAGTGTCGCCTGGAGCATGACAAGTCGGTGGGCGTCCATGCTAGACTGAAAGGTAAAGCTTGCCTGCCTGCTATCATGTCCATCCCACTCACCAATGTTTGCTCCTTGGACAACAAACTGCACTAAATCCAACTCCAGTAAATTACCCAGCATGAGTTCAGAAACTGCTACCCAGATTAGAGACTAACAGGCTAATGTTCCAACAGAAGTACCACTCTGACAGGCAAATCACAAGCTGGGGGCTTGTGTGTTTGCATCAACACTGACTGGTATGTGGAAACTGTTCTGGTCTCTAGTTAGATGTGGACCATTTAATTGACCATCCATATTCACTACTGTGCTCATGATGTACATCCCCCAATGCGCTGGCAGAACTCTACAGAGCCATTAGACCCTAAACTCTAGCTCTATTGCCATGAAAGGCCAGCTGGGTCTCTACTAGAGATGCGACAATCCGATATTCTGTATCGGTATTGGTCCGATCCTGACCGAAATTACTGGATCGGAAATCTGGAAGGAATAAAAAATGTAATCCGATCCATTAAAAGTTATGGAAAACAATTACAGTATGCATAGCATGATTTGCGACGTACATAACGCAATAAGATGCATCAAGACTGTGTGAGACTTGCCAACATGTCAGCAGTTTGGAGTTACTTTAGACTCAAAGAAGAAAAAGCCAAGACTGTGAAGTTTCACATTTAGAGTGTGAGATATATTTTCATATTTAACATTTAGTTTTAAAATCATTTAAAATCATCCATGTTGGTGTGAGGGGATTTCACAGCACGCAGTCCAGTCCCCTGCTAAGTAACAGCCAATTGTAATCATGGGGCATGGCCAATTAGCATATCTCATCGTTTGTAAAAGTGCTACATTAAAATCCCACATTTAGAGTCTCCTTTTGTAAAAGTGCAACATTTAGATTTAGAGTGCAACACATTTAGCTCTAATTGCGTTGTGAAAATTGCAAAAATTACAATTGGTTTAGCTGTTTTTTTTACAAAGAACACATCTTGATATACCATGTTCTCTGTGCAACGTTTCTCCCTTATTATATCACAGTTATGGCTTTTGTATTTGTGTTAAAGTATACAAAATGTATCCAGACATTTTTGAAAGCATTGTTTTTGTGCTTGGGGAGTGAGGCGAGGCGCAAGAGTGCAGGTTCCTTTGAATGGTTTTTATTATACAAAAGACACAGACTCTACATAAAACAAAAACAAACTGGTACGAGGACCTTTAAACACAAAACAAAACTACAGCCAAGAAACACAAGGAGTGGGGACAGTGAGGTGAACACTGAACAAACATGCACACAGAATATCAAAACAAAATCCCCAGAACCAAAACCCCAATTGCGGCCTCTAGCTGCCGTTCTGTGGACGTCACAATCATATTTTACAAAGGGACTACAGAGAGCATACTCTGTAGCTGGATCACAGCTTGGTAGAGGGACTGTTCTATCATAATACCCCCTTCAGAGAATAGTGAGGGCAGTTTAAAAGAATATTACCACACATGCTGCATCTGCAAAGCCACCAGTGGATGACCTCACAAACCCCTGACATACATTTTACTCCTTCCCCCTGTCTGGCAAAAGGTTTTATTGCATATGGGCCTCCACTGCCAGAATGAGAAACAATTTCTTCCCTCAGGCCAACTGACTACTCAATCAGAACTGACTACTCAAACATACACAGTGCTCTCTCACACACACACACACACACACACACACACACACACACACACACACACACACACACACACACACACACACA
>JBBPCW010000127.1:6194573-6204714 GCA_037974425.1 Phenacogrammus interruptus
TGTGTGTGTGTGTGTGTGTGTGTGTGTGTGTGTGTGTGTGTGTGTGTGTGTGTGTGTGTGTGTGTGTGTGTCAGGGGCAGCATGTGGGTCCTCATTGGCCCCACACTTCTGATGATCATTTGGATGGCATCATGGTAACAAGCTGGCAGGCTGGTGCTTGGAGCCTTTTTCAGGATGAGCGAGAGAATGCTCTGGGCATGTGCATTCCCTGGATGTTTTTGGGGGAAAGTTTGCGTAAAGAGGACTTTCTCAAGCAACTATGGAGCTGCAGCCTCGCCACTTTGGGGGGTGTGTGTGAGCAGACTCGGGTACCGGAGTTCGAGTCCAGTGACTGACGAGGTGGTGAGGTGGCTGGGTCATGGTTTGGGAGACTCTCGCTGTCTGTTTGCCTTTCAAAAGTCCTGGCGTGGTGAGAGTGATGGTGGAGCAGGGCAGAGGTGAAAGAAACAGTATCGAGGGAGATTGGAAACCAAGGTGGCGGTGAAATAGACAGAGAGGCAGAGACCTTCAGCGTGCACAGCTGACCCGAAGGGAAGTGGTTCAGCATAATGTGAGTGCATGTGTCTGGGTTCTGTTTGCAGGTCGTGATAGTTAGGATGCCGAGGCAAGCCACAGGGAAATGGACGAGTGGTGGGTTGGATGGACATTGTTCCAGGGAGCTGTGAGAAGCTGAAGTAAGGGCGGAAAATTGGAGATAGACGGAAAACGTATCGCCAGGGACTGTGTGTTACACAAGAGGAAATATGGGTGCTGCCAAACGGGTTTTGTTTTTCTTTGTTTTTCCCTTTTTTCTCACGCACATGACTGGTGGGGAGGATAGAGAGCACGTATATGAGTACCTGTGTTTGTCTTTCCCTCCCCTGTTCTGAGTGATGTAAAAACATATCGTTGTACAGTGGTACTTTCACTAGAGTGTATACAAAAAAATCTATGTGCTGCATGCTTTGATGTGAACACTGTGGACTGGGGGAGGGATTTGAACCAAGGAGAAACATATGTATGTGGAGAACCATATCTAGAATCAGTCATTAAAGGTGAATAAAACGCAGTTGTTGTCTGAGAGTGGTGCTTTTCTATTGTCTGTCTCCCAACAGATCCTTAAAACCTAAATAAATAACATTGCTGGAGCCTATTTACCCTGGGTTACCACATGTGTTTTCTGTAACTCCTCCTAGTACCCCAGGTGTTCCTTGTCAGCTGATTGTATATTTAACCTTGCTGTGTGGATATTTGTTTTTGACTTTAATTATGCATTAGTGTTTTGTTTCTTTGTATTTGTTTAATAAATTGTTGACTTGAACATCCAGCCCCATCACAACAAAAATAAGGTGTTATGACAACGTTATAGACTTGGCACATTAATTCAGTTGTGAGATGGTCATAGGTGTGTGTGTGCATGCATGTGTATGTATTTTACAGTGGCTTTAAATCTGAAAGATTTAAGTCCAGAATTATCCATATCATAATCCCAACTCACTGAACTACAGTCAAAGAACTATAGTTCTATAGCTGAGTGAAGAGATTTGCCTTGTGTAAACATCAGCAGGCCAAAACCTGGCTGGAAAGCCACTTTATGACAGAAAAAAGAAAACAAAACTAAACATAATTTCAGCAGTATATTATGCTAATGAGCACATTAGCGTAGTTGTGATGTACATACAGCCATTTACATTTCTTTGTGAAACACAGTGTGTTGCAATTTTTTGTAATTTGGCTTTCACATTTGGTCCCTGAATGCTACTGACTGGTGTGCTTTATCCCTATTTGCAGAAACAGCTTGCCGTACAGGCAATAAAACACCCACTCGCTTTTTTCAGTCAATCTATCTCAAAGTCACGTCATTTGTATTCAAACAAGCAATTCAAAGCACAAAGTCTATATTATTTTAACTGACAAAGCCTAATTTAATGTTTATCTCAATAAACAATCTTTAGATGAGGTTAACCTAATTTAATATTGGAAACAAAATCACTTCAGTCATCACCAACCCCTGCTAAGAATAAGTGTGGCATTACAGAGAGGGTTGCCTGGTGCTTGGTTTTAAACTCCATTATTCCACATGGTAGACAAGCCCTTGACTAGTAATTAAAATGTCTTGTATTTCGTTATCATATGTTACACTCTGGCCAAAGTGCCAGGCTGTAATGAAGGGGCATGGATAATTTGAGCAAGACTTGCTGCCAAGCTACCCATATGACCTGAGCAAAATCACCCAACCAGAGAGGAGCTACAGAAATGGCACACTAGAGCGTTCTCACACAGGCATTCATCAAAAGCATATGTCTGCAAATACTAACCTTGCCTGTTGTTTCTCTGTAGGCAATTTTTGAGCCCAGAAACCACATTTTTTGATTGCAAGTATAATCTGCGGAGTGATACACCTTTCCTGTTTTCAATTTAGGAAACAGTAAAAATGCAACATTGATGCAATGTATGTATTCATAATCACATCATTGTGGCATATTGTTCTAAGGTTAGGTATGATTGGACTCTAATTTTAGTTTTTAGTTGCAGTTGAATCAAGTGTTCCACTCACCCAAGTATGTTATCTAACCAGCAACAGTGCCACAGCATTAGATCCACCCATCTAAGATTTTGTAGGTCCCCTTGTTTCCCCAAAATAGCTCTGACTCATAAAGCATGGGCTACATAAGACCTTTTGTGGTTTGGTATCCAACAGTGGAGAGTTGGGCCTCTTATTTGTCAAACTTATCTCACAGATTCTTGACTGGACTGAGATCTGGAGAATTGGGGGACCAAGTCAAAACCTCAAACTGTTCCTGAACAGGTTTTGCAGTGTGGCAGTCAACATAATCCTGCTGAAAGAGGCCACAGAGGCCACTGTCATGAGGGAGTGCTCAATGTAAAAGTACAGTAACTTCCACATGAAGGCCAGGATCCAAAGCTTCCCAGCAAAACATTGCCCAGAGCATCATACTATTTCTGCCAGCTCTGATTTTTCCTATAGTGCCTCCTGATGCAATCTCTTCCTCAGGTAAGTGATGCACTTGCTCCCGGTCGTCCACACGATGTAAACGAAAATGAGATTAATCAGACTATGCCACATTCTTCAACTGCTTCATAATCCAGGGTTCAGCATGGACACCCATATCAGTTTGTGGTTGTGCAGCCCCATTTGTAGCAAGTTGCAGTGCACTATGTGTACTGCCACCTTTATCTCATAGAGAGCATTCAGCAATTTATGCTACAGAAGCTCTTCCTTGATGTTAAAGCAGATGGGCTAGCCTCTGTTATTTCATGTATCAGTGAGTCTTGAGCACCCATGACCTGGTTGTTCTTCCTTGAATCACTTTACACATTACATGAGACCCACTGTTTTGGTGGTGTCACAATTAGCTTTTGTCAGTGTCTCATTTTTTCCTGCTTCCAACACACCAGTTTCAAGAACTAGCAGCTCCACACATTGACAGGTGCAGATTGACAGCTGTAACAAGATAAACAACATAATTCACCTCCCCTGTCAGTTGTTTTAATGTTGGGGCTAGTGATAGTAGACCAGTGTGTACCACTTGTACCTGAACATACAGAGTAAAAGCATATTTGGTTCAGTAGGATTCAGACAGTCTGTGTTATAGGCATTTTATTTCTTAATTACAGCTACCTGTAGAAAGCAATTAAATGTGCATCTTCATCTGTTTTATGAATTAGTTAGCCTATAAAAGACACTATGAATAAACAATAAGTTGTTTTTGCATGGTTTTAGTTGTCAAATAATGCTGGAACAAATAACAGAGCATAGTACAATAAACCAAAGACAATTATTGAACTTTTTTAAAAACGCATACAAAAAAAAAGACATACCCCACTCCCACTCTGCACTGAGACAGCATGTAGATAACTTTACATGATTCATGCTGGAACAGCTTGGTAAAGATGGTGATTTTCCTCTTTATGAGCTAACATGTGGCACAGACTTCAGTGGCTGATCTGGGAGCAGGGACAGATAGGTCACATGTGGGACCCGTTCTCTCTGCCTGCTGATCCACATGGGCCTGAGGACAGAGTCAGAGTGTGGTCCAGATCCCAAAAGACAGAACAGCCACCAAACTGTGTCCTGCTGTCCTCACAGACAATAGGAAGGGTAATAACCTCCCTAAGGCCTTTCCCTTTCAGTCTGATTAGAGTGGTGGCGTCACAGCCGCCTGCCACTAAAACAATTAGCTCCATTTATCAAGCTCACATCCAAGAGCTGTGGGAGGGTGAGAAGAAAGAAAGAGAGAGAGAGTGAGGGTGTGAGAGAGAGAGAGAGAGAGAGAGAGAGAGAGAGACCAGTGGAGAGAGGAAGTCACATTATGATATCAAGTGAGGTCATCTCATAAGCAGGAAGACAGGCAATGACCACTGGTCCTCTAAATATTTTTTCATTCGCTCTTTCTTGTGTGAATATTTATCCATGCAGTGATTATTGTGGCCTTATTCAATTCATCCATTCATTCATGCATTTATTCACTAGCCAAGGACCTGATTCATGTCCAGAGTTGTGGTGGATACCCAGTAGTCACAGGGTGAAGGTCATCAGTCTCTTGCAGGGCAGGCATACAGACAAACACAATCACATGCAAACTCAACACTAGCATCTCCGCAATTTAGCTTCTCCAGTTCAACCTGATATGCATGTCCTTGGACTGTGGGAGGAGACCAGAGTTCCCGGCAGAAATTCACACAGACAGAAGGAACATGCAGGGGGGGGGTTATTGGGGCCCCAACTGCTATGAACCAGCTTTGGGGGTGGGCAGCTTGTAAAAGGTTGAGAACCAATGCCCTAAACTGACCTAGCAGTAAATTGTTCTCCTTGTGAGTGTAAAGAACCTTCTTGAAAATTTAAAGAAAATTGAAATAATATCATATTTTAATATCATTTAAAACCCCCATCCCAACTACCCCAACCTCTCACACACAAAACAAAACTGTATTCATAAGCCAATAACAATTTAAGAATATTTCTTTTAAGACAGTAGTACTCTAATGAGTACCTACAAGAATTAACTGGTACGCACCAAAATGAGAAATGTTCTCTGTGTCTTGGTAGTCAGGGTGTGTGTGTGCGTGCAGAGGTCTGTGGCTCTGTGTGGTTCAGGGGGCGGGATGTCCATGCACGGGGTCTGAAGTCACAAATTAGGTACGCATTTGCGCTGTGAAGACTGAAAACTGGTGCGCACCACTTATATCAATCCCTGTGTATATGGTCTTTAGTCAATGAATGCAAAAATGAAGTGAAAGCATTCATGAGCAAGAAGGTAGGAGAAGCTGGGAGGCATTAAAATCTGATTTTTTTCCTTATGCTTATTTACTTGTATGAGTTTGCTGCAACAGAGGAAGTTCATGAAGGCACACACCATATAATTCACCACTGGATTGCAGAAGTTTAAAGTTCCAGGATATACTCAATCTTGAGAGCACTCTGTACTCTGTATTTATGGAAATAAATAGCCTCCAAGCAGCACAAGGACTGAGCTTTTCTCTGGAGAGCGCGTGTAAAAGGATAAAAGTAACAAACTTGCATTTATTTATGGACTGACCTCGACATTGCTGAGCTATTAAAAGTGAGAGTAAATAGTTCAGTGGAGATGAATAGTATGAAGAGGCCAATTTTTCGTCACTGATCTCTTGAGAGATCCACCTCAGGCTTTGGGGGGAATTGGTGGGGTACGGGGTGCTGGGGGGTGGAGTCAGGTGGTGCAGAGATTAGATTTAATCTTTTAGTTTTCTAAATATAATACACATTGTTTGTCATGGATTTAGAGCATTCTGATGAAAAATAGCATTGCTTATATGGGAAACAGGGCAATCACAAATTCTGTTAATGCTTTAAGCTCCTATACTGTGATTTAACCTTGGAAATTTAATCTAACGCACACTGAACCGGTCAAAGTGAAACAGTTTAATCACCTGTTCTGCTGAGGTAACTACCTCTACTTTAGCTCATGGAGCTCAACCAGCTACCCATTATATGGTATCTTACTCTGACAGATGGTAGAAATGATGATGAATAATTCCTTATTAGAAATTCCAAAGTAAACGGATCCACGGTTGCTTCTACTGTAGCAATGGGGTAATAATCATTACAGTGAAGAAGCTTCTCATAATGGAGGGCGCAAGCAGTGCAAGGGTCTCCCATTTTGGCTCAGTCACTGTGCCCCCATAATCCCTCGTCTCATCACTGTTGTCAGCAAGAAAGTATATCCATCGCCTGGACTCATGGCCCCCACACTGCAAAGTCTTTAATTAAGCCTTGATCACCCTGTCCTCCCTTCCTGGCATTAGTGTGTTTAATTTCCTGCCGTTCTATCTCGAGCCCTCTCAGATATATTATTAATCAAGTTTCGTCTCTCAGCTGTGTTTGGAGAGGGCATGCTCCCTGTCCTATCAGCGTGAAAAGAGGCACTGCAGCAAAGTTCCAGCTACTGGTCTGACCATGAGGCACAGCTTTATGTGATGTACTTCTATGGAAACTTTACTCAAGGGATCAAATGGTAATATTTAGATAAGGCGGACTGGGGCTTTAAAGCCACCGATAAAGATAATGTTGAACAGGCCTACCTAATGTTTTCATACCATAGTGGTCCCAAAATTGAAAAGATGGATTCAAAGTGCCTGGGGGATCTGAAGAGTGAATATATCCTCTGCATACTGAATAGTGTGCTGATTCATGCATTATGGTTACTAATGATGGACTGCAGTATTAGCACTTACTGGGTCATGCAGTTCCTAATGAATTAGCTCAGTTTGCCAGATTGCTTGGGTTTTCCTTCTGTTTTATAGATACTGCAGCCAAAAATGGGGAACTCTGGAACCATTTGTGGTCCCTAAAGAACCTTTTACTGGGGAGTTCTTTAAAGAACCATTTTTGTAAATGAGATATGTGAGTGTGAGGAACTTTATAAAGATTAAAGAACCTCCATGTAATGGCCTGACACCAATTCATGTTTTTGTTTTATTTTTTTTCTAGTGTCTTTCATCCTGGCAAGAACTTGGTGCTTTTGTGGAAATAGTGATAACATGTACGTTAAAACTTAGCGTGTGATTGTATTTACCTTCACAAATATTTAGAATTGTGTGCATTATACAGGATATGGAAGTGTTTTTGCATTTATTTATGATTTGTGACACTGAACAGTTCACATACATAGATATAAGTCACATGAACCCTTTGTAGAGCTTTTATACCTATACTATAGATATGCTGTTCACACCTAATTTTGCATAGCAATTATTATTATAGATTTCAGAAAATCACATTTACTGTCTAATAAGATATTGTCACCATCATATCAACACCATGCATTTCTGTTTTGTTTTAATTGCTGACTTTTATCAGTTTTGATTTTCTGCATTAATTACTCACGTATTAAGCAGGACGTTTTCATCCAATTTAACTTCTAATATAATATCTCAAACAAATGTGTTGTCAAAATAGAACGTGCACGGGGCTATGATGGGCTACGATGGGCTATGAGTGAAACATGAATAATTTAAAACAGCATCCTGCTATTGTAGTTGCTGGTGATTATTGCTGCATCTAACTGTTAAGAATAGAGTCTGAACATTTTAAGCAGTAGCAAAGTTTTCATTAAGCACAGCAGCCTGTGGTGTACCACACCTTGTCTCCCACTGCTCTGTGCTGCCATGGAGAGAACAAGCAACCTAACAGAGCATCATGAAAAAAAAACTCAACAAGTTCTTTGTAGCATCCTTCAAACTACCTCCGCTGATGCTGGATGTTCAGCCTCACCATGAAGCACAGAAGCAGCCACACTTCTCCAGCTCTGGACGGATGAACTCAGAAGGACATTGAAAGCAGTGGCAGATCTCTGGTCAGTTTGGCGTTCCAATTTCACAGTTGGGCTGCTGTCTGTGACGGATCTGATGCTGCTGTCCTGATGGACTCGCTGTTTGACTGACACTGAAGAGCGTTGGTCTGAACAGAAATAGTGTAGACCTGTATCTTTTTCACTTGTTTGTACTCTTCTGTCATTTCAATTGCCTCTGAGACATCCATCTTTTTAGCATGCCAAGACATAATAGAGGATGTGATATCTAATAGGTTTGTCCTCTGCAAACACATTGATATCTGTATGAGAATAAGAAACAGTATGTGAGAGTTACAGGAAGAGTTTTAAGATTCACAGTTATACTAAGGTTTAATAATTTAAAAAAAAAGGATAAAAAAACACCATGTCCAAAACTACAGGAGGCATTTATTTACAATCTGTTTGAAAAAGGTTCAAATATTTATATAAAGTAACTGTTGCATCTTGAGGACCATATTATTTATTTTTCAAGATTTTAATTTCATGCCTGTAAAATCTAGCTGGAAATATAAATAAAAATAAAGTCTATTAACCTGGAAAACATTATTTTTTTACTTTAGCAGTTGAGAGGAGATCAGAATGAATCTAATTAGGTCACCTGAGAGTAAAAGGGCTGCAAGCAGACAGAAGAGCTCTTAATATTTCATAGTCTCCCAACATACAAAAACACACAAAGCTTTTCACAGGCCAATGGCCACTTTGCTAAACTGTGCCTGTGTATAGCAAATATTGGCATGGTCATATCAAATCCTACATTTATTTATTCTGCTTTTAATTCATTACTGTGGATGAAAACATCCACTGCACTTTGTATTTTGTGAACATGTCATGTCCTTGTGACCAACAGAAAGGGTCTATTTCTATATAAAATATTAACTAAAATATTAGATTTTCTTATGAAATTATGAAATTACCATTGCATAAATAGGTGTGATCAATGTTATATATATATAAGTGTGTGTGTGTGTGTGTGTGTGTGTGTGTGTGTGTGTGTGTGTGTGTGTGTGTGTGTGTGTGTGTGTACTTTTTCAGAATAAACTAGAAATGAATTACTTGCAGAGAGAGAAAAGAGATTGTCTTGCTAGTGTCATAACTGTCTATACTTTTCTAGATTTTTTTTATTTTACTTGATGAAGGAATTAAAGAAATGCATCAAAACTACTGAGGAAAAACTCCCAGTTCTCATTTATCATCCCTGAAAAGTTACTGTTCACAAGGTTACATCCCGAGTGCAGCGACAGATAGTTTGTGGGTATAGTAATATGTCTAACGTGGCTCTGTGTTGGGATGTGGATGTACTTATTTGTCCTGTGTGTCAGTGTCTTCACTGCAGCCTACAATGTCATTTTACCAACATTGATCTGTTGGCCCTTAGCACCCACACGCCCCCAACTCTGGCCTGAAACTCACTTAGGTATGACAGCTGAGACTGAAACAGGTCAAAACGATTGTGGGGGAATGTACACCACCTGTCCTGTTCTCTCCCCTCTTTTTCTCCCCACTTTCCTTTCTGCTGTGCTATCACCAAGACAGTGGGTCATTTGTCTTTACAGTGGCCAGCTCTCTTCTCCCACTTCAGTCAGGAAGGCACCCCCTGTGGTGGCAATCAACGCGCTGACGGAACCATAGCTGCAGTCAGCTGGTATTTTTGTTGCCCCTTCGGCTCTACCTTGACGCTCTGCAATCTTTCATATAGCACCAGCTTTGACACCCTCCTATATAAAGGAAATGCATCATGGCAGGAGAGGGGGGGGGGGGCTAAAATGGTTGGAGTGGAAGCGAATAAGTCAAAATAAGCTAGAAGAAAGAGGTGACAGCATAAAGGCAGCCTCAAACTGTGCAGCACTGCACTTTAAGTAAAAGTACTTTCAAACTTGTACACATATTGGCACAAAAGTCTAGGCATGGGTGGTTTTTCATGCTTCTTAAATGATCCTCTCTAACCTTTCAGGAACTGGGAAAGAAAAACAGACTGCAGCTTCTACCTGCTTCTTGTGTAAGAGACAAATCATGTTTTTTTGCTGTTTTTGTTGCAATCACTGAAAATATAAAAAATGATTGAGTTTGATTAGGACTTGAAAGGATGAGAAATTATAAGATTTAAAGATTCATTTAATCCAACTTCAAGAAACACATACACTACCGGTCAAAAGTTTTAGAACACCATGTTTTCTGTTTGTTTGTATTGAAATTCAAGCGGTTCAGTGTCTCAATATTCATTCGCCAGAAAGTACTTCCCAACTCTGCAGCAGGAGTTCCCATAAGTGTGCAGCTCTTATAAGTTGCTTTGCTTTCACTCTTCTGTCCAG